>JARJDW010008647.1:0-68459 GCA_030264715.1 Adinopsis sp. GC000173 | reverse complement strand
TTCCTTTTTTAATAGTTCCTGAAGATGTGATACAAAAAGTCAATATGTCAGTACATTGTAGAACTCTTCTATTTATGGACTATTTAAACAATATAACAATCTAACATACGGTTTCAGAAATAATTGCATTTTAAAAATATGTGACTTGGACTACTTTTGAGGGGTACCCTACCCTTAATGAGAAATATAAAATTTAGATGTTTTTTTTTATCTAAAAGTCTATAATTTTTGTAACAAACATGGGTTCATTAGAAATCATGTTAATTCTGTTTTTATCTAATGAAATCCTACTTTATATGCAACCTCCATGTCGCTACTTTCCAAATAAAACAAAAAAGTGCGCTACAAGCACAAAAAATATCGGCCCAGCTTGCGGCACCGTTTTTTCAGCTCGTCGACAGTGCGTGTGTTTTTTTTATCACAAAAAATTAAACAACTCTAATTTTTGCAAGGCATGCTCGTGCTATAGCTATGTGTTGCGATAGATTTCGGTCTACTACGTTAATTAGTCTGTTACCTTTGCTAAGCTTGTTGGGGAAAGCTAAAAAAGTATAAAAAAAGACAGCATTTTAATACTAAATTTATCAAAATTGAAAAAACACAAAAGAAACCATAAAACGTATTTTTGTTGAAAAGTTAATCAGCTGTGTGAGTATAAAATGTATAATACAGAACAAATAAATGTGCCTTGGTGCTGCTTTGCTTCTCCATCATGTATTGGTGGTGCAGGAAGCGATTTTTACATCGCGCCGCCGTCGGCGACTGAAGCGTGTATTGCGCCAAAAGGTTAATCTACTCGATTTCAGTATGAAATATCGCTTGCATGTTCCCATTATGAGAACGCCGCTATACAATTTTTTTTCCTCATTCTCCTCACAAATTTCACAATTATATTAATGGTGGCTAATTAAGTTTATTGCATCTTTTTTTCAGCTTTTTTAATTAAACATTTCGCTTTTAATGTCGTGCCGCTTAATTTCGTTGCTAAGCGTACTTAACATTTCAACTTTAACTATACAGAAATTGCATTTTTCTTAAATTTTACATAAATACATTTTTTTAGCCAATAATTTTGAGAAAATGATTTTTGTATATTTTTCCTCCCCATAAATTTCACAATTATATTAATGGAAGATAATTAAATTAATAGCATCCTTTTTTTATATTTTAAATTAAACATTTCGCTTTTAATGTTCTACCGCTTAATTTCGCTGCCAGAACACATCGACTTGCGACTGAAAAAATGGTAAATTTTTAAATTTTGCTTTAAATTTACTTGCAAATAAAATTTAATTTCAAATAGAAAGAGTTTCCTAGTAAATTGTTTGAAGAAGATAAAGTTTCCTTGAAGATTTTATAACACAAACTTTACTTGTTTTTAATTTTAATAGAATCTGTTTATTTTAATTAAACATTTCGCTTTTTATGTGCTACAGCTTGATTTCGCTGCAGGAACACATTGACTTGAAAACAAACAAATGGTAAATTTTTTAAATTTTGCTTTAAATATACTTGTAAATAAAATGAAATTTGAAATAGAAACAGTTTACTAGCAAATTGTTTGACACAACATAAATTTTCCTTCAAGATTTTACAACAAAAACTTTACTTTCTTTTAATTTTAATCTACCGCTTGATTCGCTGTATGAACACATTGACTTACGACCAAAAAAATTGTGATTTTTTTAAAATTTTGTTTTAAATTTACTTCAAAATGAAATAAAAAACAGTTTACTAGCAAATTGTTTGAACAACATAAATTTTCTTTCAAGATTTTACAACAAAACCTACACTTTCTTTTAACTTTAACCAAACATTATACTTTGAATTTTGTCGCTAAACGAGCACAACAAATTCAGCTTGTGACCACCTTCGAAATCGATTATTTAATGGAATTGCTGAATATTTCACCTTCGAATTCCCGCTGCGCTCGCATATGTCTGGCATGAATGGCAGCTCGCGCGCTAAATTTTCCATGCCGTTGTTGTTCTGCGAACAACGGACGGGCAAAGTCAACATTTTTGACGCGATGGTGTTGTTTGCACGCGAAACCGATCGCCGTACATTGTGCTAAATTTTGTACGTAGCTGTATATGTTACGCTTGCGTTTTGGAAAAGGCGAAGCGTAAATATTTTGTAGGTGGATGCGTTGAATATTTAATTTTTAAAACGCCAACCCTTTCAATATCATACGCTGCCTCATAAAATTCTAATTTTGATTAAAAATGCAAAAAAGTGTTAGACTTTTTGGCGCTTTGTTCCTAAATTTATGAAAAATTAATATTAGCGGCTGGTAATTTAGTAAATTGCTTTTAATTGAATGTTAAATACAAAATTTTGTTTGACTTTTTCAATATCACACTTTTTAATTTAATTGTAATTTATTTTAAAACGAAAATGAAAAGTTAGATAAACATATTGTTGTTGTTTGCTTGCTTTTTGTTTGTAAATTTGTCAAATGTAAAATTTGGTGTCTGGATTTAAAACCGCAAACAAGCAAAGTTCCTCTAATTGGACGTAGGATGATTTTATAAATAATATACATAGTTTTGTTTTGCACAAAATGTTTGCAATAAAATGTTTACCTCTTTCAGTATACAATAATATTTTTTGCTCATAAAATTTTCCATTATATGTATTTGTAAAAGCCACAAATCAACAAATTCCTTCATTATTAATAATATAAAATATTTCACGCTTTCAATGTCATAAAACTGGAATTTTGATTAAAATTGTAAACCCATATTAGAATTTTTTGCGTTTTGTTTGTAAATTGGCGAAATGTGAAATTTGATGGCTGGTTTTATAACCGCAAACAAGCAAATTGTTTCAAATTGAATGTCAGATTATTTTATTTAATTTTGTTTGACTGTTTCCATGCAGTGGGCGAGATAAAACATTTCAGTTTTTCCAATATTCTACTTTTGTTTATAAAATTGAAATTCGGATTAAAATATAAACACATATGTTACGTTTTTTCCTCTTTAATTACGTTTTTGTTTGTACATCAAAATGCAAAAATTCACACGTTTCTGCGAATAATTTATAAATTAGTCAATTATGATGTGCACTCACTAGTTTGAAGCCAATTAAAATTGTTTTTAATTGGACAGTCCCTCTATTATTATTCATCATATAGTTTTAGTTTTTTGTTTAAACCTTTCAATGTCATACTCATAAAATTGTAATTCGAAACGAAAAATATTTCAATAGAATTATTCGCAAACAAGGAAATTGCTTCTAATTGGATGTCGGACAGCATTATTTAATTTGGTTCGACTGTTTCTATAAAGTGGCTGAAATAAAATATTTTACTTTTTTATATTATAATGTTATAATTTTAATTAAAAACTATATTTAAGAATAAAATATTAGATGATGTTGCCACTAATGAATAATATACTAGTAGTTTTGTTTTGTGAAATTTCGTTTGACTGTAATAAAATATTTGACTTTACTCTGGTAGGTAAAATCGTTGCATGTTTCTTTGCGAGCGTACTCGAGCAAAAATATTTATATTTTAAACGTTTTCGAAACTAGAACAGGATGATGTTTTACTAGCAGCACAGAAAATGTTACGACTTTTAGCTTTTCACATTGTTTGGACATGACCGTTTTATTTATTGCAAACCCTTTCTTGCCAGTCTTATTACAAGTTACAATGTAAACTAGATACCTATTTCAAAAATTCATAAATTTATTCATTCATCAAAATTATTCTTCGTGGTAGTATATTTTTCCTAATTGAATTGAAAAGCTAATTTGTTACAAGTTATAGAGAATAAGATATAATTTTATGGTTAAAATAATGAAGTTGTTCATTTTCTTATAAGTCTTAAACATTATTAATAAATTTAAATAATTTACTTTTTTCGGAAATCGGCATATAATATATAAATTTAATGACTCAAATGAGTCATTAAAGTGCTACTTTAATGCCTAGGCATTCAAAAATGATCACGTGATAGTATTCCGAGTTCTGATTCGTCGATATATTCTATTGGCTGAATTATTATTCTGCGTAACCGCATTAGCGTCTTTACATGACAGTACATGCAATAGACACAAGATGTCACCTAACCTTTAAAATCATGGAAAGCTAGTAAATAAAAATTATAAATATGTATCGATATCCGAAAAAATCTAATATGCACCTCGGCATTAAGTTATTGCCTCGATACATAAATAACTATTATTTAACAGTAAAATAAATTTTATTTTTGCCAACTTGATGTATTGTAGTGATATTTAATTTATTCTTTGGCCAAAATCGTTCATTATTTTTTTTAAAACATTTTACGTATTACAAATCAAGAATTTCTTTGAAAACTCTAATGTTAGGTTGTAGTGAAGGAGATATTTGGGCTTACAATATTACTAAATAGCAAAAAATTATAGATATTAAAAATTTAGCCTACAAATATAAATGATTTGGTTTGGAAAGAAACTTTGAATTTGAATTTTGTGATGTTAGTGCATTGTAGCAGATAGAAACAACATTCCTAACCTTTTTGTTTTGTTGTAAAAGCGGTTAGACATGAAATTTTGCGGCTAGTTTTAAAATGCCAACCTTTTGCAGTAAGGCAAAAACATTCTAATTGGACCAAAAAGCCGGGATTTATTAATTACAAGCCAGATTATATATATAATATTAGAAAAAGTCAACTCACTAATCTACGTTAGATATTGAAAAATAGATTATTGAAAGAAATGATCGTATAATTAATAATATAAGAAAATCATTAGCAGCATATAAATATAATATAATATAATAAAAAAATTGTTACTCCTACAATAAATCTAATAAATACCAAATCGCTATTATTTATTTATCGATGAGAATAAGAAAAAGAATGCGTATTATTACATAGATGACTTTCCAAATTGGAAATGACGTGCGAATATAAAAATCATCTAAATAATGGTGAGAGAAATGGTCGTATTTGAGGCTGAGTTCAACTCCAACAAGAAGCGTAATAAGCGTTTTTGATGAATATGTTCAATTAAATACAGCACTACGAAATGTTTAACTACACAAAATATGTAATAATAATAATAAGAAAGTTGATAATAATAAAGTGAAACAATACTCTGCGTTAACTACTTGATACAAAAACAAAAAATTGTACGATTCGACAAAATACGTAATACTTCTCTCATTCTATCAGCGTAGCGTTTAATTACCTTTAATCATTTGTTTTGGGAGTTTTTGATTGAGTTTTCGCTTGGCACAGAATTGTTAGGTCGTTGGTTGTGTGAGAATGTGAATTACAGAGTTCAATTAATAAACACAAAAAAAGTAAGATTATTTTTCAAATAATGTTAAGAACGAACGAAAAAACAAAAACAGTAAATAAATGCATATATAAAATCAATTAAAATCCAAACACGCAACACTTTCATTCCAGCGCGCTTTAAGACTTTATCAACACATCAGTTTCATGTATAGCAAATACAGGGCGTCCCAGAAAAACATACACAATTTATTACATTTAATGTTTCTTTGTGCAATTAATTCAAGTTGTTGGGAAGCCAGAAATGGGAATATCACAAACCGACAAAACAAACACGTTCGTCAATGCTTTGGGGTCGGGTGGCAAGAAAAACGTAGTAATGTCGTAACAGAAAAAAAAAACGTAGTAGTGGTGAACGTGACGCTCTTCGTCCGTTCCAGCTGTTTGCTCGATTCCTGTCAAGTAAAACTGAATTTGTTGGTGGAATCGGCCATGCCAAGTGTTCACCCACATTGTTACACTGGACGTTTTGCAATATTTCAGCTATGAAAGGAAATAAATGTGAAATTCATCAACTTTTAAAGCATTTTAGTTTTGAATTTTGAAAATAAAATTTGCGGCAACTAAATTTGTGATATTACTTGACATATTGATTTATTTGTCAGTGGATGATTGACACTATTATAAGATATTGATGTTTTAAGCAGACCGTTCTATCAGTTTCATGCTTATGCTCGTCACAAAGTTCAAATTCAAATTATAAAAATACTTAACAATTTTGAATCATTATATGTAACAAATAATTTATTAGACAGGAGTGCCGAAAAATGACCCAAAAATGATTACAAGCACGAAATATTGATAATGTTGTCAATCAAATCTTGGTTTAATGTCACAGTTAATTGAAAAATGACAAACAGAATATAAAATTTAAAAAAAATGGAAAACGTAAAATTATTATTTTGAGGTATCGATGGAAAAGTAAATTTGAATACTTTAGTATAGCTAAAATGTAATATATTTGAATGATACCTAATGCAAGAAACAATTTTGTTGTAAAACTAAAATTTCTCAAGCTATGAATTTCTTGCCAACATACCAGTTCATATAAATTAAGTTTAACATTTAGCGTCATTTTATTAGTTAATATCAAAACCATTCTTGATGAATTTCAGTCACAATCGAAAAACAATTGTGGATGGATTTTTGGATCTTGAAGCAATTTTTTTGTAAAACTAAAATTTCTTAAGCTATGAATTTCTTGCCAACATATACGTTCATATAAATTAAGTTTAACATTTAACGTCATTTTATTAGTTAATATCAAAACCACTCTTGATGAATTTCACTCATAATCGAAAAACAATTGTGGATGGATTTTTGGATCTTGAATCAATTTTGTTGTAAAACTCAAATCTCTCAAGCTATGAATTTCTTGCCAACATACCAGTTCATATAAATTAAGTTTAACATTTAGCGACATTTTATTAGTTCATATTCTTGATAAATTTCACTCATAATCGAAAAACAATTGTGGATGGATTTTTGCATCTTCCTGTATGTAAGGTAGCTTGCCTTGCAAGTTGTTGTGTTTGATGAATTAGTTTGCAAAAGTCTTAAAGCGCGCACAATTGGGAAAGTAATTAGTAGTACAAAATACATTTAATATAGATCAGTAAATTAGATTCAGTACACGTATAAATACTATATTACATGAAAATTTAAGAGCGCGATGGGTGAATTTGTAAAATTTACTTTCTAACAGTCGGTAGGTAGTAGAGAAACACGCGAAACAACGAAAATAAAAAATCCATTAACCATAAAAAAGTAGAACAAAAACGAAACGACAATCATTCAGTTTCGAATAATTCTAGTTAGTAGTTTCATAGATAGACAAATGAAACAAAAGAAAAAACATAATAAATAGGGGGAGATCACGAGCAACAAGTAAACAGTTAAATATTTATGCAGTAAACATTTATATATATATAATAATTAATAAAAGGGCACAATTAAATGCACAATTAACTCACGATTGTGTCGGGTTTCCATGGAAATCGCTATTTTATTAAAATAAATAAACACGCAGTAATTTGGACAAAAACAAAACAACAACGAATAAAATTTTGCAATATAATATCATATACTCAATGAAACCTGGATCAAAAACTTCATTCGAGATGCAGTAAAAAAACTTAGGAACGTCAATCGGCGTCGTTCGCCGGCGTTTCCGTCGGCAAACAGCGTCGATGCGACGTCCAACAAATTTGACAATGGGATGATAATGGTTGGATGGTGCTGAGCACCATAACGATATGCTTACCGCTTCGAGATTCACATCGTTGAGGGTGTTTGCAACGCCATTCGGCATGTCGGTGATGCTGGATGGTGCCAGCATCGTTTCCTGCTTGGTGACGTTCACGTGATTAGCAGCCGAGCTGGTCGCGGCGCCGTTTTGGGGTTTGGTCGCATCGAGCAGCACCTTCAAGGAGGCGATCGCATGCAGCTGGGTCGCCTTCTCGTCCACTTTACCTATAAAAGCGCGTAGGGTTAACATAACGCTGCTGGTGGTATACAGAGCGAGTGCAAAAAAAATAAAAAAAAACATAAAATATATATATACGTGCTATGTTAATCATCATACACAGAAAACACATAAAGCTGCTATTTCAATTCCTGGAAAATGTCACTTTTCGTCATGGTTAATTGTTAATTGTAGTGCGCTTACATTACATTCGGCCAGAAAAACATCAACATACAGAAAAACAAGCGACAATTATTTACATCGCGTTTAATTAATTTCTTTTTACTATTTTGCATAAAACTGCAGCTGAAAGTAGCGAAAGCCTGGCAAAAAACAGCTCTCTAAATAGCGCCGGTCAACAGTACGACAAAAAATGCGCTCCAAGGCATACAAAACATTTCCAACAAAATAATTACATTTTATTACTTAAATAGTTTTCAGCTGGTTTGGATTTATCTCTATCTCTGTGTACTATGAAACTCACAAATAGAACTAATATTGTTTTAGACTAGTTTCTTTTTATACTTTACATCAACTCTTTTATAAATTTATTCAAGAATAATGTTGCAGGTTATGAAAAAAAGAAACTGTTTATGTTTGGGTTGATTTAAATTATACGGTATCTTATACGAAATTGTTTATTTTTATGCTCGTCATTTCGTACCCTCGTATTTAATACGAAATGTATGATGAAGCAAAAGAGGATTGATGCATTTTGTTGCAGCAATTTTTGTGTATTGTGCTCTTTTTAAACTTTAAATCTTAATTTGGTTGGGGCACATAAAAAAATTACAAGTATTATGAAACATAGTTTGGACGAAATGATTTTACTTTTCGAATTACGTTTGCATTCAACATGAAATAAAAGTTAAAATTGGGGGGCTAGTTTAAATCAGTTAAAACAATTTTTTGTTCGGGAAACATTATATCGAGTATATTGAATTAATTAAATTGATTTTTGACTTTCATCAATGCACAATCAATGTGCAATGTACATAATCTATTAACCTCTGGTATTTAAATTTGTTTTTCCGAGAAAATCTCTTCATAATGTGATAAAAATCCTATTTGTCTGGTTTTTTTTGTACAAAATTCATAATGATAAAGAGGATTAGTCGGAGTATTATCGGTTTTTCCATATCAAATACACTAAAAATATAATTTTGAAACCATTAAGTATTAACAAAAATAGTTTGGGCGAAATTACGATTTTTTATGTAAAAAAGCAATTTTACTTTTGGAATTACGTTCGAAATCGATACAAAATGCATGTTAAAATTAGGGGCTAGTTAAAATAAATTGTTTTTATTCGGAAAAAATAATAAGAATTTATTTTTGTGACTAAAGTATATTGAATTAATTAAATTGACTTTTATTGCACAATCAATGCGCAATGTACATAAATGATTAACCTGGTATTTAATTTTTTTTTCAGAAAATCTCTGTATAATGTGATAAAAATCCTATTTATCTGGTATTTTTTATACAAAATTCATTATGACAAAGAGGATTAGTCTGAACAATATCGGTTTTTCCATGTCAAATACACTAAAAATATCATTTTGTAACCATTCTCGTGTAATCAATTACATTTTTAAATGTCACCTACATTTAAATGTTACTATCTTTTTTTGCTAGTTGATTTTTTAGCGTTGATACACAAAAACTGTTCTACAAATGTCTGTCAAAGTGCGATAAAAATCCCAACTTGTTTCGGCTGTCACTTAACTGCACAATCCGACAATTAAAAAAAACGACGAGTGCGCTTGTGAAAAATAACATTTCTGAGACGATTTGCATCAATGTAGAGAGTAATGCATTTTTTACTATCACATACGAGCTGGAACATTTAAATGTCCGTCCGAAAACTATGCTATCTGTGCATGCCTTATCTCGTATGCACAATTCTCCTATTCGCTATTTTTTGTTGTTGCAGAACATCAAATGCACTCCGTTGCACACATCACCGCCCGAGAAAATTAATTTTCGCACACACCAAATGATTGATATCGCCGCTCTCCTACATTTTTACGTAATTATGAAAAATTACGCGTCACATCGTGCGTAAACATTTTTCTACATTAATCACATCATCCGCGCTGACAATTCCATCGGCGAGCGATCGATTTGCACACGTCAGTCTCTCGCTCGTCTGCACATCGCATAAATTAGCACAGACGAAATAATAAATAGTTGTGTGACGCGCTGAAGAAAAGAAGAAAAAAGTCGGGCGCTCAAAAGACGCAGGAAGTGACCTAAAAGCGCAGAGAATACGGCGGGAAACGGGCGTCATCTAGCGAAATTGCCAATCCGCAAACACAACTTTCACACACGATTTATTCGATACGTTTACTTTTAGTTATGCAATAACCTTTCATCACTCAAAATTGCTTTATTTTTATATTAAAATTTAAACAAACAATATCTGAACGATTTGAAATCGCGTCAGTACAAATTTGTAAATTGAACGTGTAAGGAAAATGAAAATGTCATTGCTTTAAAGATATTACATTTTTGAATCAAATCTATAAATTGTATTGAGAGCTTTAGATAATAGATTTAGAAATAGACAAGTTTATAATAAAAATGCAAAATTTCTTAATTATTTCGTACATTTATCAATTTTCAGCGGATTTTTGTGTGCTTTTAGTATAAATTTATGCATTTCCCAAGTAAGTTTGTGTGAATATTAAAAAAATTGCAAAATCAAAGCAATTTTCGTAAAAATCTCTAAACTTTTCATGTTTCTCAACCGATTTTAATTTGCCTAAGATGGACAAATAACTATAGCATCCACGCTTTTATGATTGTTGAAAAATTTATTGTTTTAAAGATATTACGCTTTCGAATCAAATCTATAGATTGTATTGAGAAATTTTGTATAAAATTTGCGCAAAAAGTAAGCTTTTCCTGGCAAGTTTCCAGCTAACACGCATGAAAATTCGGACAATTAAACTCCGTCGAATATAATTTAAATACACTACTACTATTATAGCATGAAATTGTTCTTTTTTTGTATTAAAACGCCCAGCACGACGAATAAATTCGGAAGTTAATTATAATACTGCGACAAAGCAAGTCCGGATAGTCCGAAATTTCGAGCAAAACATATTTGTGTAACTTCGATAATTGCAGAATAATGCAAGTGAGTACCAGATGATCTTTTTGATAATATTCCTTTTTTTAGTATCCATTAATTTGTGCAAAATTAAATTCTATCCTATATAATACACCACTTTGATAGCATGAAATTGTTTCTTTTTTGTATTAAAATTTCCAGCACGACGAATGAATTTTCGGAAGTTAATTATAATGCTGCGGCAAAGCGAGGCCGGACGGTCCGAAATCCCGACAAGAACGCATTGTGTATTGTTCGCAATTTGAGCGTGCGAGAGATTAAAATCGCATCTTGGGTGAATAATTGTTCGCAGGCAAAGCAAGCGTGTATGTGTGTTCGCAAAAAAATAAGATGCGATTGGTTAATTCATTGTTGTTGCGATGGATAATCCAAATAAAAGTAGGATTTTTTTTCTGGTGCTGAATCTCGTGAAAGGGATTGGTGATATAAAATTGATAAAATGTTTGAAAAGTTTTTGGTTGATTTGGGATGAACTACTTGGAAATTATTAAATTGAATTCTAGTTTCGTTGGGCATAATGAAAATATTGTTCCAATTAGAAACTGGCTACGAAAACTCATCCCTATTGAAAGGTACAGCTAAGCTATAGAAATGTTGAATAAATAATGCTGTGCTGTTTGCATAAGTTGTGAAAAAGCTGAAAGTGGATGCAAATTAATTGCAGCGCGATGGCGGTAAATTATGCGCGCCGAAATTAACGGCTGATATCGGCTGTTATTATGTAATTTTGCAGCCAATTTATTGTTGCACATTCGCTGTCATGTCGGTAATTAAATAATAAACTTTATATAATGGTGAGCGAGCGTTCGTTCCACGCGTTCTGAATAGCGCCGCTCGCGCGCATCGCACGTGAAAAACTACAAAATGGGTGCAATTTGCGAAAGTTACATAATTACGTACATTTTAGTATATGTGTGTGTGTGTGTGTGTGTTGATGGTATAACATCGAAACACTTTGGCTACATAATATGACTTTATAAAAACGTCAAAGGCGCACGCAATCCCTCAAATTCGCCGGCCGCTTGCGTGAGATGGATTGGCGGCCGCTATCTAATAGTTGGTTGTTTAGCAATAATACCACGTCACCTTTGCATCCCACGCTTTTTTTTCTTGCTGAATATTTTACGTCTAGACGATGGCGATAACACAAAAAATGCGAAATTTCATGTAGTTTTTTTTATATTTTTTTCATTTTCAACCGATATTTGTGCGCCTTGCATTAATATCTGCATTTTGCAATTAAATCTATGGAAAATTATATTGAAGCGTACCCATGTTGCAAAATCGAAGCAATTTTAATTAAAATGTCTAAAATTTTCAAATGATTTTAATTAGTCTGAGATGGACAAATTACTATAGCGTCCACGCTTTTATGATTACTAAAAAATTTACGATGAAAAACGATGATGATTACACAAGTTTATAAAAAATGTAAAATTTCTCAATTTTTCCGCACATTTATCAATTTTCAGCAGATTTTTGTGTGCTTTTAGTACAAATTTGTGTGAATGTTAAACAAATATTGCAAAATCAAAGCAATTTTTATTAAAATGTTTAAAATTTTCATGTTTTTCAACTAATTTTAATTAACCTGAGATGGACAAATTACTATAGCATCTATGCGTTTATGATTGCTAAACAATTTACGTCTAAACGATGATGATAGACATAAGTTTATAAAAAGATGCAAAATTTATCCATTTTTTTCGTATATTTATCAATTTTCAGCCGATTTTTATGTGTTTTTATTTTGTGCATTTATCAAATAAATCTGTGTGAATGTTAAAAAAAATTGCAAAATTTAAGAAATTTTAATTAAAATTACTAAAATTTTCACGTTTTTTAACCGATTTTAATTAGCCTGAGATGGACAAATTACTATAGCATGCACGCTTTGCTGAAAATTTTACGTCTAAACGATGATGGTTAGATAAGTTTATATAAAAATGCAAAATTTTTCAATTTTTCCGTACATTTATCAATTTTCAGTCGATTTTTTTGTGCTTTTAGTAAAAACTTGTGCATTTCCCTAGTAAATCTATGTGAATTTTAAAAAATGCATTAAAATGTACAAATATTCAAAATTTCAGGCAAATTTTATTCATTTTTAATAAATAAAAATATGCATTTTCTACAACTGTGTATAAATTACCAAGTTTTCAACCGATTTTTCTGCGATTTTGATTAATCTAAGATGAGTAAATCACTTTTGTATCCCCGTTTTTTTGTAGCCGCATATTTTAGCTAGACGATGGCGATAACGCAATTTTTGGTCGAATAATACCGGCCATGTTTATTCATGGCAAACAGAAGAATTATTATTATGATTAATTACCAGCTTCGTTTAAATTGATAATTTGATTTGAGTATCTAAATAATTTAAAATGAATTATACTTTTCGCAAACTTTTTCCCAGGCGCGTTTGCCAGCGGCGGCGGCGGCGTGCGCTTAATTTATTGCATTAATGCATAAATTTGAAAAGTAATTTTTTGCGTTGCGGTGTGCGCCCGGATTAAGGCGAAAGCGCGTTGCTGGAAGAGCAGCAGCAGTGCACCGGGCGCAGGGCGACAAACAAACAAGCAGCTTGTGTGGCGGGGGCGGGCAGGGCAGGGCAAGGTGGGGCGGTGTACGTACTCATCAAATCATATCAACAAAAAGGTGAGAATAGATTGGGATACCTTCATACTGACCATCGTGTAGCGGATCGATCGTGTGGATCATCAGCTGGAGCAGGCCGTGCCGGAATTTTGCGCCAGTGTGGTGGTGCGCGCCGGGGATTTGCGGCGTTTCGGATGCGGTGCGCGATGTCACACTGCCGCCGGGCTGTGTGCCCACGCTGGTCTCGCTCGAGGTCGCCACCGTGCCATGCTATAATAAGAAAAATAAACAAACAATATTAATATCATGAATCAAATATATATTGTAAATATCGTCATTAGTAAATTGTGTCTAATGAAATTCAACTTTAAAGCACATGCGGCTTAATTGTGCTGACTGTAATTGCGTTTAAATTCAAATTGCATTGTTTGATTGGCTAGGGAGCTGTCACAATATAACCTATATGCAAATCAGCATGATCAGCGTCAAATGCGTAACAAAAGAATTTGTGTTTATTCCATTGGTCTTCATGATTATACTCAAAACTAATGCACAAATAAGATTAGGCTCTGTTTTAGCTTGTAAACACTAAAGTCCTTAGATGTTACATATTTTCAACATCTACAATCCCAGTCAGTGTCAGTGTATTTATTTGATCTTGTTAGAAGTAAGTCAAAATAACCATTCATTTAAGATTCTGTGAAAAAATCAAAAAAACGCGCTGAAACTGACAGAAAGATGCCATAAATTGTACAAGCTGGCAAAATGTGACCTCTAAGCGCTCTGGAGTAGATGTATTTGAAAGAGCCTAATTCAAAATCTTTCTCTAATATATTTTACGCCTAATGACTTCAAAGCCCATGCGATTTTATTCTTTTAATTGTACTGGTTGCAATGGGATTTAACTTTAAATTGCACTATTTCATTGACTATGAAGTTATACGTAAAAATCAAATTGGCTCTATATTGCATTTGATGAAAATCAAAAGTATTGTGTAAATGCTATGAACTGTTACTAATAAATTATGCCTCTAGTGAGAGTCGACTTCAAAGCACATGCGATTTTATTGCACTGACTTTAACGATGTATAAATTTAAATTGCAGTTTGATTAGTTGTGGAGCTGTCAGAACTTAACCTGGAGTGTATGTAAATCCAATACATGTTGTCAAAAATTAATGTGTATAGTATAAAGTGTAAAAGAGAATTCAGTTTCAAAGATTACGTCTAATAAAATAATTCAAATACTGCCATTAATAAATTATCTCTAATGTGGTTCAACTTCAAAGCACATGCGATTTAATTGTGGTGATTTTAATGATGTTTGTATAAACTCATATTGCATTTGTATTATTTTATTGGCTGTGCATATGTCACAATATAATATAAATGCAAATTCAAAATTGCCAAGTTAATAATTTGTTTTGCTGTACGCACAGATGAAAAGTAGTAATTTTATGCAATTTGAGCTCTCGCGATGATGTTTTTTTATTAATTTTATATTATATTATTTGAGTGAGACTGTGGCTCACAACATATTACCAAGTGTCAGAAACTAATGTCTGTAACAAATTGTGATATACGTGCTGGTGTAAAAAAGAATTAAGTGTTTTGTTTGATTGGTTTCTTCATAATTGCCAAAAAAGTTCCAGTCAGTGACCAAAACTACTAAAACTGCGTCATTGCCAAATTAATGACTTACAATGTCGTACATAAAAGATAACAACGTATTCGATTTAAGTTATATTGAACTGTTGAATTTTTCATTTATTTGCTAATGTTTAAATTCAAAATCTATTACTTTATTCAGTAGTGTGGTCATGTCACATCATATTCTTACAAGGTGTCAGAAATCGATGGATGTATCAAATAATGCGACGTGTAATGTACAAAAGAGTTAAGAATTTTCTCCACATGGTTACAGGAGAAATAATAAATTATCATAATAGAAGTTGTATAAGTTGCTCTGTTGTTATTCTTGATTAACAAGAATAATAATTAAATAAAAAAACACTTGGTTTTAGTTCACTTATAGATTTATTTAAATAGAATCTATGCGCATTTCGGCTATACCGCCATCACCAGGATTGATTATTTTATTATTATTCTTGCTATTTATCATAATAATGGTTCACCATGAGGTAGCAACTAATATTTTAAAGTATTTGCTGATAAATTGTTTCAATTTATTTAAATGAAATGCCGTTTAAATTCAAATTTGATAATATTCAAAGGTTACTGTATACAATAATTACATACATGATGTTGTAAGAATAAATAGTGTTCTGCTCAGTTGGTTTAGTTACATAATTGCTAAATAGTAGCATCGAATCGACCAAAATTGAAACTGCGTAATAGCCAAATTAACGACATACATTGTCGTACATGTAGATTACAAACTAGACAGACAGTTTGTATGTTCTTGAGCTGATGAATTTTTTATTTATTAAATCGTACCTAAATGGCCACATACAATTTACACTATATTTTATTGTAAATGATTTATAAACTGTCGTATCGATTTTACGTGCATGCAATATTCGTGAGCGCAACGGAATTGTTTTCTATGATAACACGGTATTAAAATTTATTAAATATTTCAGCAGCAAGTTGCAGGACTTGGAGCAATCGAATACTTTAACATGTCGGGAATGCAACCGGGCAAAGAATTCCAAGTATGTATTGATATAATCGGAAAAGTTGAAATATCAAAAAGGAATAGAAAAAAAGCGTAACGATAGTGGGTCAATGAGGCCGTTAAAACTTCACCCCGAAAAAACCGTCGAAGGAGGAAAAAAACGCGTGATAAATGTGTAACTTCCTAAACAATCAATCGATTTCAGCGAAAAAATATCTACGATACGAAAAAAAAAACAACATCAACACCGAAACGAACGCTTCGGGCAATAATTATTTCGTGTAGATTACGCGGCATTGAACGAAACGAATGCAATATTGTAATTTGACGCATTTTTTCCATCCATCGACGATCGATATTGGCAGTAGCAGCGGCGCTAATTCATTAATGCGTAGCGCAAATAGTGAATGCAAAAATTTTGCGAAGCCCCGATATTATAAAGACAATAACGAAATTTAGCACATTATTGATTCGGGCGGAATTGGGTCGTGAGTGTAGTATGCTTTGGCTCTTTGCCCGATATCGCGCACTTCTCTTTTACGCCCTTGTCCCAAATGCTCAAAACTAAATTTATGGTCAGCGCCCCAAACCAACAAAGCGTATTGTTTAGCAGAAATCAATTGGTACCATTTATTCTTTCATTTGCAAAAAATTATATATTATCGGCGACCGAATAAAAAAAATGGTGATTTATCAACATTTATGTATCCCAAGCATCGAATTGCTTTCGATTCTTATTTATATCGCATAAAAACCAATTAGCAGGCGATCTATGTATTAATATCCTCGCTATTTACGGCATTTAATTATTGTTTTTAATATACGCGATACGCATTTTTTTGTGCCGAGAAGGAAATTTTCCGCATCATTAACCGAAACCTGCAAATTATTGACTTGTATCCAGGATTGCTCCACTTTTTCCGCTTCGAGATATCCGAGCCGCTCTTTTTCTCCTTTCCCATTCTGGTATTTGCGTACAAGTTTTATCAATAATGCTCAATTTACATATAGAGCAATCGGCGGACTTAGTATATTTAATCGTTCGAATTTAATATTCAGCGCGCGTTCGTCGGACGACATTGTCTGTGATTATTTTCGGCGGTATTAAAAGTTGAACGCTAAGCGAAAAGTTTTTGGTGGAAGCGGCGTACATATTGATCGCGCCAGTAAAGTATCGTCGTGATACAAGCCTAAGCCCACCACTCTCTATCGCATCTAGAAATTAGCGAAAAACGAAAAAGTTTTTTTTTGCATCCATCCGTGTGTCGCGCGATCAATACGCATTGAACAGCTGCTGCTGATGCTCCTGCTGCTTTGGCGAGGCGATCGCTCGCGTAATTTAATAAGCGGCAATTATTGTAATTTTTGTGGGGCTTCGTGCAAAGCGCCACGCGCGCCAAGCATCGATAATTGACGGCGTTTACCTAATTCGATTGCGAATCGGATGATGAGTCGAGCGTTCAATTGTTTGAATTGTACAGGGTGTGGTTAAAGTAGCAAAACCGCATTTTAAACAACGATTTTCAATGTCATGATCATTCAAAAGCGATATCCAAAATGACCCAAAAACGTAAGAGCAACATTTTTTCAGTTTCACTTGTTACATTATTGAAATAAAAGACAAATTAACCCTCCATGTTGTCAGTTTTTAATTTTATGACTTGTTTTAGCAGAATTTAGGAAAAGAGAGAACTGTTTTGGACATCTTATGCATACATTGAGAGATTGTCAAATAGTTCTATCTCATTTTAAGTTCCAACTCGCTGAAACAAGTACCCAAAATTGAAAACCGCATTATCTGATCTTCGTTTAAGTAAAAAAATGTAATTAATTTTCGAGATGCTATTACATTTTGCTCAAATTCCAAAAATTTCAACTTAGAGATATATTAAAAATTTAAATATCAAAATTAGCGACTGTTTTTAGAAAAGTGATATTATTTTGACAATTAAAATAATAAAGCTTAAAAATTACGTTTCTATTCTGGTTGGAATCTGTTTATTCTATACTCTGCAGCTTAGGCAAAATTACCAACTTGTTTTCGAACATTCATCAAGCCGTTTCGTTAATTATAATAGAACAATGCAACGCGAAAACGGATAAATTAGATTTGGGCGTAGTAAAAATTGCGCGTAGATAGAATGACTAGCTCAGCTTAGACGTTTCGAATTACTGCGAACTACTTTTTATGCCCACTGAGCCGTGTGATTCGAGGAAATTTAGAATTTAGAATTTTTTTAATGTGAAACGAAATTTGCAATTCGACAAAATTCACACAATTTTATCCAATTACGTGTTTTTCGTCGAAGTTGCGTAGTTTTACCACACTAAATTCGCCTTTGACGTAATTATAATGGGTATTTTTTAACAGTTCATTAAGTATTTAACAACCGCAGTCTACGCTATTTATGTCATTGTATTGATTTGCATTGAAAACATTTTTTTTATTCATCATCTTGGAGTAATAAATTAAGTATTTTGACGTTCTCGTAAAAAATCGCATTTTCTTCAACTCTAAATCGCGGGTTTTTGATTGATTGATGAGTAATAATTAAAGACACCTTATTTGGTATACAATTTATGTTGTCTAAAAATTATTTAGATGCATGATGGACATGATAAACCGCAGTATGGGCGTATTCTAGAATATTATTCGATTTTACGTCGTGGATTTCTTAACAAGTTTAGAAATTGTTGAGTCATCAAGTAGTACGCATCTTATCGGATCGTATTGATTCGCATCGAGGGTGTTTATTTAATAAATAAATGATTATTTTTGATATTCACGTATAAATCGCATTTTTCAAGTCATGATTCACTACACACTTCATTTTACTAACTCATAAAATACGCGTAAATGTTTGATATCTTCAAATGCATTATTATTCGTTGCTAACCCGTGGATTTTTTTGACAATTTAGCAATTTAGCTAGTTTATTCGCATCCAAAGGCAGTATTGACGTAATGTAATCGATTTTTGGACACTAAGCCGCACATTTTATTGCCTATTGCGAAGTCGTGTAATACGTAATGCAATTTTTACTGTAGCGACAATAAAAAGCGCGTAAAAATATGTTCGGTGAGCCGAACCGGCATAAAAGACGCGCTCACTTCCGCATTGAAACGAAACCAGCACGCTTGCCGTTTTAATTAAAACGAAATTCGCGTCCTATCTGCGATCGCGCTCGCCTCGCACGACGACCGCTCTTCATCTCGCGCCTATTGATTTCCCCATCGGCGTGTATCAAAAATTCTCTTTATATATTATATATATAGATGTGTGTGTATGTGTTTTTTTCTGATGAAAACTGCCTATAATACACTAGGAAAGAGCGAAACAAGATATTCTCGAACGGAAATACGCGCTTTCTATATCCGCCAAGGAACGTATAACGCAAAAAAGAAACGTCGAAGCTTCGCTCGCTGCTGCTAACTAATCGATCTGTCACATTTTTTCTCTCGCCCGCCTGCCGTCGAGCGCACACCATAAATTTCCATTCGAATACAAATCGGTCATGTTAGCGTTGCATTGCGGATTAGTTGCGCTCCGCGACGCGACATTTGTCCGCGCGCGCCGCCGCCGCTAAATAAATCTATGCGCTTATCTTGGAGAAAGAAACGTACTGCCGCTAAGCGCCTCGTAATTGATCAAACAAAGCGTCGTATTTGCTTGTAAATTGTTGTTTATTTTCAGCAGCGCGCAAGGTTAAAAATCTACGTTAGATGTACGAGATGTTAAAAAAAATGTTTGTTAAAATTTCAGTCAAAACTATCAGAGAATGTTTCATTAAAAACAAATTAAGTTTTGTTTAAAATGGAGATCGTGTAGTAACCGTCAAGTTCCACATTTTTTTTGCAATTTTTTTTGTGTTGCTAAAAAGTTCTCTATTTTTTTTATAATTATAATACTTAATCAAAAAATTTTTACCCCGCACTACAAGGTAAGATACTAATTTAATTATTATAAATAATATAAATTATAAATAGTATAAATTAGAGAAATTTGTTGTTCATGACACTTGTCACGTGTTGTCACATGCTTCGTATAAATTTTTTTATAATTTCAAGTAATATTTTTGATATCTTTACTCTTCCTTGCAAGAAAATTGCCTGTGAAAGTGATAAAAGCTTGCAAATTTATATTTATGGCAATTTTTATTCATATTTGTAAAAAAAATTAAACAAATCTAACAGAAACACAATTTATAATTTATGGTCTAATTATCAGACAAATTTCGAACAATATTTATCATATTTCGTAAGACAAGACAGTAATTATATAAGAACTTGGTTGAAATCGCGTGACAAATTCAAGTTTTTCAAAAAAACGTAAAATATGAACGTTCATTGATGAATTTCACAGTCAGCATAAGTTTTTTGTCACAAATTCATTGTTGGAAGGCCTTGGCAAAATGTTATCTCCCAATTTTAGAGCAATAATTCATCAAATATATGCTCTCTATTTAATATACTACATGACTTACATACTTTTAATAAAAATTTAATAAACGTACAATAAACATGCAAAAAATTATCAAATTTCAAGCAAAATTTTGTTAACGTAAGATAGTAATTAATGAAATTTAGTGAAGATTGCTTGAAAATGCAGTAACTTTCAGAAATTTGCAATTTTATTGTCTTTTTTGAGTGATTTATATTAAAATTTAGTAAATTGCAAGCAATATTCATTAAATATCATTTTCATTGTACAACTACAAAAAATGCAAAATATGTGTTATAAAAAATTCAAAATTTCATGTTTGTCGCCAATTTTTGGTAATATTTCATGAAAATTCTTAATATTTAATAATATATTTAGTAAAGCTATAAATCTTTCCACTTTTCGAATTCGAAAATCAATTACTAATATTCTTGTTTGAATTTCTTGCGTTTTTTGGTCCAAATTCGCCTGACACTGACACACTCGCATGCAAATTGACAGACGCAAAAAATTGCGTTTGGCCTCGCATATATTTATTTATTCAACGATATGCAAAACTATCAAAAAACAACATCGTAGGATGGTTTTGGTATTCGATTTCGCCAGGGTCGCTTTTTCCCCATTGTGGTGGCTTGGCACGCTGGTGGTGCGCGGCGAGCGCGCGCTACAAGGATCAATACGCCCGGACGAAACGGCAACGAACGAAAAAGAAAAAAAGAAGAAAATCTACAAATTCGCATCTTACACCGGCAATCAATTTATTTACCTTTCTGCCATTTCGCATTGGCGAAATACAAACGGGCTCGCGTTGCTCACTTTTTTTCTTCGTTTCGTTCGTTTCGTTCGTTGAAGAAAAGCACTCGCGGCGCATTTGCGTATACGAAGCGCGATATATTGTCATGAGAATTGCGAGCAAAAAGGAGTATATGTATTATATTAATTCAACATTACAGCCTTGCAAGTTTTATTTCAATTTAATTAAAATGATATCATAACATTTTGGATAAACGATTCCACCTTCTACGTGCGGTATCTTGATTTAATTTTAAATTAATTTTCTAACCTACAACTTTGCCGAGATGACTGGATCAATTTATACGATTGGCAAACAAGTGTATAAATTCTTAATTTTATTATCAATAAAATGGGTGGCTTTATTAGGTTCGACATGTCGTTTTCTTCTTTCGCATACATTTTGTTTTAACAGCCCGGATTTCACATGAATTCGCGTTTAATTGCCGCTTAGACGTGAAGGTGAAAATGTTGATTTTGCCATCAAAAATATTGAATTTTATTATTTTACGACGTTTTTTCTTTCTCGCATGAGAGTGAAAGTCGTGTGTGTGTGTGTGTGTTGATTACCGATTTGAAAGTAAACATTAATATTGTTAAACTCTTTGCTTTGACCGCGCGCCGTATATTTTTACTACCAATGAGACGTTCGTTTTTTTTATATTTAGCACGTCGTTTCTTTATTTTGATAAGTCGGCGCGCAAGTTTGTACGAAGGCTACATTTCGCCAATTAGGTTGCGTGGATTCAACGAAAAACTACATTAGCATCCACCAGCTTAATTACTTAATTACTTTCCAGCACACAGGCGAAAGTTTACGAGGTAAATACATTTTTAGCGTAAATGTGAATCTTAAGTTTGACATGTCGTATCTTTCGCCAAACATTTTGTTTTGACAACTCGCATTTTGCTCAAGGACAACTTTGTAAATAATGTATAGTACAGTGTTGTGCAAAAACTACATTAGCGTATGAATTGTCCTCCAACAAAGCAAAAGCCAGTAAATCTTGCCATAAAATAATTTAATGCTAGGTCAAATAAGACTTGTTTTTTTCTCAAAACCATGAAAATTTTTATTAGACTTGTGTGCTGTTTGTTGTTATATGACAATATTATTTAGATTTTTTAGTAAAAAATGTGAAAGATCAATGGTAGAACTTTCACCTAAATATAGTATGCTGTAAAAAATACCTTAGAACATGAATTGTTTCCCAATAATGCAGAAAATAGTAATTTTTTTCCATAAAATAATTTAATATTAGGTCAAATAAGACTTGTTTTTTTCTCAAAACCATGAAAATTATTATTAGACTTGTGTGCTGTTTGTTATTATATGACAATATTATTTAGATTTTTTAGTAAAAATGTGAAAGATCAATGGTAAAACTTTCACCTAAATATAGTATGCTGTAAAAAATACTTTAGAACAAGAGTTGTTTCCCAATAATGCAGAAAATAGTCATTTTTTCCATAAAATAATTTAATATTGGGCCAAATAAGACTTGTTTTTTTCTCAAAACCATGAAAAATTTTATTAGACCTACTGCTGTTTGTTATTATATGGCAATATTATTTAGATTTTTTAGTTTTTTAGTAAAAAATGTAAAAGATCAATGGTAAAACTTTCATTTAAATATAGTATGTTGTAAAAAGTGCCTTACAATAGGAATTGCTTCCCAACAATGCAGAAAATAATAAGTTTCCAGAAAATAATTTAATGTTAGATCAAATAAAACTTGTTTTTTCCCAAACCAATGAAAAATTTTATTAGACTTACCGCCGTTTGTTATTATATGTAAATATTAACTAGATTTTTTAGTTTTTTAGTAAAGTATGTGAAAGATCAATGGTCAAACTTTCACCTAAATATAGTATGCTGTAAAAAGTGCCTTAGAACATGAATTACTTCTCAACAATGCAGAAAATAGTAAATTTACCATAAAATTATTTAATGTTAGGTCAAATAAGACTTGTTTTTTTTTCAATACCATGAAAAATTTTATTAGACTTACTGTTGTTTGTTATTATGTGGCAATATTATTTAGATTTTTTTAGTTTTTTAGTAAAAAATGTAAAAGATCAATGGTAAAACATTCACTTAAATATAGTACGCTGTAAAAAGTACCTTAAAACATGAATTGCTTCCCAACAATGCAGAAAATAGTAATTTTGTCATAAAACATTTTAACAACACTTTTAGACCAACTGAGAATTTAGTTATATTCCACTCCAGGCGCTTTCGTCTAACTCGACTTTTTTTCGAATGAATGGGAATTTTTATTATTAGGCCTTGTCGTCCTGCTGCTTATTGTTTGCGGCCACATTACTTGTAGAAGAATGTGACGCATTTAAAGATTTTCAGCGAACAACTAGATGTGAAAATCGTTTTAAAAATGTGAAAGTTTTATGAAAAATTGTGAAAAACTTCTAAAACATCACTTGAAGATAGTACACTATTGTGTTGAAACAACATTAGCGCATGAATTGCTCTTTAACAATGCGGAAAATAGTAATTTTACCATAAAACTCTTTAACTACATTTTTAGACCCATTGAGAATCTAGTGTGTGGTATTCCTCCACCCCAGGCGTGCTTTATAACTCGATTTTTTTGCGAATGAATGGGAATTTTTATTATTAAGCCGGCCTGTCGTCCTGCTGCTTATTGTTTGCTGTTACGTTACTTGTAAAAGAATGTGGCGTATTGTGCGCAAAAAATGCATTAGTCCTGGCTTAATTACTTTCTAACAACGCCCGATTCGAGGGCAGAAAAAAAATTGCTATATCGCTGTGGAACTAAGATGAATACATTTTTTAGTACTAATCAATAAAGTAAAAGCGAAAGAGAGAAAAGTTATGGATCGCGTGATTGTACAATCTTGTTGTTGGAAAATAAATCCAAAATGGGATTGTGCGCGTGGCGCAGCCACACACATACACTAACATATAAAAATACACATTAAATGTTTGTGTACGATTTCCGATCGCCCGGATTTTCGACATTGTCGTCGCAAATCATCCACGACGGTCGATTGAGCAAAAACAGCAACAATGTTATAGTGCATGCCAGTTGCATAACCGTGCCATTAAAATGTGGAAAAAGTCGGCTGGCGTTTTTTTCCTTTCGTTTCGCTAAATATAAGCGGCGGTGCGATCGATCGACACACTTTCCGGCTGCCGCGCGCTACTCGCTGTGTTGCAGCGCGAAGCGAAAGAGTTGAGCCATTGTATATTACAATTTTTTTTCACTCCAACTGCCAAACGTCTTCATCTATAAATACGTTTCACATTTTTTTCCACGCTTGCTTTTTCATATTAAAAGTTCACCATTAATAACATTTATAAATTACATTTTATCTACAACATGATGTAATAAATGACATCGTACGAAATAATTCATTAATTAATTTTCAGCGGTCGTCGTCGATAGATCGATTCCGAAAGGGGAAAGAAGAAGAAAAATATCACATCTTTATTTCGCCCGCAGCGTGCAAATTAAATTTTTCAGCGGCGGCAGCAGCAGCAGCGCAACTGTTGATGGGCGCGAATAAAATTGGCACGATTCATCTTCATCGCCAGACATTTATAAATATTACGATGGCATAACTTATATTATAATGTCACGGATTTTTTTCGCTCTTTAAAATTTAATCAGCACAAATCGATAATTTTGAATAGTTTGCGTGAAGGGCATGATCGGCGAATCCACCTTTCCGCAAATGTAAATGTAACGCGTAATTTGAAAATTTTAGGAATAATCACAAGAAAATTGCCAATTTTTTAGAAAAACCTTTGTCGGCTTTTGCATTTCAATAGACATTTTTTTGATTTAACTAGACAATTCACAAATTTAATGAAAAAATGCGCGGAATTGTAAAGATTTTGGCAAAAACATGAAATGCGAACGATTTTATGCAATTTTGTTTGGCTGTTTTACTTAAAACTTTAAGAATTCTATTAAAGAAAGTAAATTTTACAAATAGTATTCTGAATTATGAAAATGGGACTATTTCTTACATAAACCTTAAAATGTGCAACTTTGGTATAAATTTTGCATAATTCATTTCGTTTTTCGCATTTTTCATAGATATTTGTTGCTGATTTAGTTGGAAAATCGATAAAGATATTCAATAAATAATACGCAAATTATGTAGTAACATTTTTGTGTTACTTTCAATGTTTCAATTTAAGTTCCAGTGGAAAGTGTTTCGTCAAAAATAAACATTTGCGGGAAACAAGAAAATTTTTTTGTGTGTTTTATGTGAAAATGTTGCGTTTTCTAGATGTTTTTTATTTGTATTGTCGGCACTTCCACCGTATTTGAATTCATCATACACAAAAATGCGGCTGTACACACAAAAGACAAATGTAGTGGCATTTGTGTGTGACAAAAATCAAGGTTTTTTTCGTTGACAATTCGGGAAAAGGAAAACGCCACTTTTTCAAATGGTGACGTATTTGCATATTGTTTAGGAATGCAAATTCAAATTTTATGCATATTTATGTAGGGCATTATTAATACTTTCTTAATTCAATTGTGTAATATGCAAAATATAATCAAATAAGCGTGCAGTTTTTTCTTTATATTTTTGTTACAAATTGGCAACCTAGTTTTTATTTTATTTTATTCTTTTCGTAGTAGTGACGCGCTTGTGGTGCAAGAAGAATGGGGGACAAGGCATCCACCCCGTTCGTAAAGTCGCTGAAGGTAACGCCGAACGCTTTCAACCGGCACATCATGAGGATGAATGCGCTCCTCGAGCAGAGTCGATACGTAAGTCGTTCTAGCCGTGTGTTTTTTCTTCTTATTTTCAACGATTTTGTATATCTGTATATGTACGTGTACCAACTTTTTTTTCGGTAGCCACCCGAGCCGATCGATCTCGACGAGGAAATCACGTTCTTCAACAACGAGAAGGCACACGGCACGGAGCTCGGCTACGATCAGTACTTTAGCTTCACGAAAACGTTTCCGCTGTTCGATAAGCGCAAGAAGCGCGAAAACAAGCCGTACCCACCAGATGTATGGAAGGGCATCTATCAACAAGTATATATATATATCGAATATTTGCAGTTGCAATAATCTTTTCGTTATTGTAGGAACATCCACCGAAGACAGTGCCAGCCACCACGTCGCAGATGTACGGCCGTCGGCCATTCTACGATCACAGCGGCGGCTTCAATCGCAAGCGCATGCTATCGGAGATCTATCGCCGTAATGGTGTGCAAGTGGTACAGGATGACGAATTGTAGAATGCTGTACACCCAACTCGTACGATTGAAAAATAAATCGCTCACAATCGTATTGCATTGCAATTTTTTCTCGCATTCGTTCTACATTTTATCAAATCGATTTTTCTTATTTTCAAGCAGCAAGATTTTATGAACATCGTATTATTTTCCACAAAAGAAAAAACATCAAATCTAATTAAATTTTAGTGATATTTCCAATAATTTTATGAGAAAAACGCAATAAATTGTCATTTTATTGTATTTTATTGCGACTTTCGGTGGTAGTTTTATGAAATTGCCTTCATAGTTTTGCCGTTTTGCTAAATATCACTTTACAACATTTAAACTACTTTCCCAAAAAGTATTAAATTTCAGGTCTAAAAATACGAAACATATCAAATTTCAGCAAAATTTTTAACAATTTAAAAGGGTCAACTTTGATGGTGTTTTTTCATAATCCACGAAGAATTTTCATACATATTTAGCAGGTAATGTTATTTTTAGCGTGTTCGTAATTCAAAATATATTTCGCTGCGACCTTTTTGACGCATTCCATTTTTAATAATTAAAAATATGAAATATGAAGTTCATTATATTAAATTTAGACAATATTTTTAAGAAGTTGTAAAATGTTAGCGCGATTTGTTGCTTTCCAAAAATTGATTCAAAGTTGAAGAATATTTATATTTCGAATTTCATATTTTTCTGGCTTTATTACAATTTATTTAAACTTTCACAAGACATTTATCATTTTCCATATAAGAGTAATAAATTAAGCAAATAGATATGTGGAAATTATTTTAGGAAAACCTTAATTCTCACAAAATTTATCATAATCTCAAATAGTTAATTTGAGTACATGTTCAGCATCAATTTTCGTCGAATTTGTCAAAAAAGAACAAATTTCCTTTCTTGCCTTACGTAGGACTTTAAGACGCAGATCTCGACTGTAAATATGTCAAAGCATAATTTGCGACACAGCTGGAATAATTCCGTCGTACAATCCAATCGGCGCGCTTTACTACCGCTAGTCGCTCTAATGAAAACCGTTAAAACGGGCGTTAATTATTTCGAAAATTTACGCTCACCGTATTATAAATAGATGTTGTAATTGACACTATTTATAACCGTCTGTTTATTGGAGTATTATATTTGATGCGTATTTATTTACATAATCACAAATCAATAATGCAGTTAGCATTTGAATCATTAATTTCGTTTAACGATTTTATTAAATTTAGTATACAATAACGTGTATCACTTTTGGTGGAAGCGCCGGTCCAAAAATTAATTTCTGTCGTGCGATGATCTTCGATACGTGCAATCGATCGATCGGTGTGTAAAAATAAATGTTAGAATGGGGCGGGGGAGCTGGCCAGTGATAAATATTTTAATTGGCGATTCATAGAATTTCTGCTTGTTATAAAATAAATATCACGCCGTAATCAATTACCCAGACACGTTCTGTGAATTTTCGTTTCGATTTTATTATTTTTATCGGCGGAGCTTGTTGCTAAATTGAAACGCTAGATTATAAATATGTGAGGACTCACAAATCGATGCCGCTCAATTATTCAACACGATTAAAAGTATCTTTTAATTATCTAAATGCTAAATGGTAGAGGAGGGACAGACACATACACACACACACTACTAAATCGTAATAGGTAACTAATACCTAGAAAAGATCGCTAGTTCTTCAATTCAATTGAAAAACACGTGCAGTGTAGTGGCGTTGCACATTGTCGATTAAAATTCATAAGCATAAAATCAATGCTAATTCGAAACTTTATTATCCGTATTCGGAATTAATAATAGATAAGTGTATGCAACTAGTTAGACGTCCTTGTACTACACCAACCTACATTAGTACATTTCATTGCCTCAAACATTCTTAATAATAAATCGAATATGTACTTTAATCATCCGCTTCTATTTTTTTGTTCGTCTTGTAAAATACAGGGTGTACCAGTATAATTAGACATGGTTAGGAATCATAATCACATGCTTAGCTATAATTCGAAATTTTGACTAGACTAGCAAATATACAAGGTTTGTTAATCGCTGAAATTAATTGGATAAGACACATCTGATAGTGACTCAAAATTACACTCTTTAGCATGACGCCCTCGTAATAGAAACTGCCATCTATACAAGATTTCTCCAAAGGGTAACTTCATTGTGAAGATATTATACGTAAAATCAAATAGGATCCCAAAGAGCTAAGTCAAATTCTAAGTCGAATGTATTCCTTAACTGCATTATCCCTTCATCGATCCCAATCATTTACAATGCGCCTTTCTACAAAGTTGCTTCACAATAAGCCATTATTTTTTGGACAAACCCTGTATTTGAAGGTAGCGAGCGTTGAAAGCAAATTTCAAGAAAAAGTCTATCGCTACTCTCTCTGGAGATTTCTGAGTGACTGCGCGTTTGTAAGTTGCTTCACATCGATCCTAATCAATCACAGCGCGCTGCAACGCATAGCAACAAAAAAGTATTATAACGTTAGTTTTTAGAAATGGTTCAATAGCTGCGTTCTTTAATAAAATCAGTAAATTTACATTTCGGATAAACCTCGTAGATTTGTCAGTCCGTATCGCTGAACAAGTCAATAAAAATCGAAGAATATTTAGTAATTACACCTTCGTAAGCTATCTTATTCCTTCAAGTACAATGCGCACTTCAGAATAAAATAAGTCGCTTTACTTTTCCAACAAACTTATATATTATTAAGTCTATTTTAATAAAAATATTAAAATTTTGATTCCTAACTACGTCAGCTACCTACTACCTATCCTACATTAGAGTTTGTGCGCGCCGTTCTGGTACACTCCCACTCAAAAAACGTGCAAAAGCAATTCAATTCAACGCATGCAAAATTGGTCATCGGCATGATCACAACTTTTATTGTAAAGAGAAGAACAAACAACAAAAAAAAACAACAAACAGTGTACGTGTGTGTGTGTGTGTGTAATGTGTAGTAAGTGTTAGAAAAAATTAATTAATTATATGTAGATACGTTAAAAGCACTCACCAAAGCTTGCGCTGCGGCTTGGTGCTGTAAATAATGAAGCAAACATTTAATTAGAACACCTTCTTTTTGGACCACTGGAACGTGTAAAAGATTTTTTCTTTTTCGAGAGAGAAAAAAAACCGCATTGATTCGATTATAGATTGCGGCGCGTAAGTTCTAATTGGACCGGCTGTGCGTTTTCGTCGTTGAAGTGAAAAAAAGAACATCGACAAGAAAGCGCTCTAAAACTCGTTCGCAACACAAAGCGCGAAGTTTTTGGAAAAGGCCGCGTTGCAAACTTCGCTTCGCACCATTTATAATAAACGGGGCGGGGATGAGGTGCAAAAATTTTGTCATTTCGCTATCCATCTGTGCAACCACCTGTAATTGATTCATATGCAAAAAATATCCGGTATTGATTAGATCTATTAATGTGCGAAGGCAGTAAAAATAAACCGGCCGTGATAAGATAGATATTTCTTTTCTGAAAATACGAAATGCTAAAAATATCACATCCGTATTAAAGCCGCTAATCGAATTTCGCATCCGTCTTCCATGTGCACGGTACATGCACGATTTTTCAACAAAAAAAAAGTGTAATCAAATGCGCGCCGGGGTAAAATATCACATTCGCCAGGTCGAACGCAATGAATGAACAAAACGATATGTGACATTTCCATAGGTCGCGCAAACTTTATAAAAAAAATACATCGTAAAACAAAAACGGTGTTTGTGTGTGGGCAATGCATTTACGATCGGTCATAAAGTTATGCTATGATAGGTTATTTAGTAAAACCATGACTATGATGTATGTTTTATATATATAAAAAAAGCGTCGAGCTTTTGCAATCGAAGTTCTAGCCAACCGTAGATACTCAAATGTTATTAAAACAAAATATCACTCATATTGATTGCAAAATAACCAATAACAAAATAAAATCTCGCAATTTAAGAACAAATTTACGCATTTTCCAAGCTGTTTCTACCCGGTTTTTTTTATTAAAATCATGAGATTACTGGATTATCTTGCGATTAAATGTCAAAATTTGATGAATTATGTTCGATTTATGGAAATTTTAATATAATATTGTGAAAATGACAGATGGCTGCACTAGGCTTTAACAAACCTCAAATGTTTCATTTTCTTTTCTTATCATCCGTGTCTTGTTAACATATCTGATAATAAAGCGGCAACATTTGAAAAATATTGCTGGATTATTGAAGATTTTTAATTTCTTAAAGTTTCTCATCAAATTTTATATATTCGAACCGATTTTAACCGGATCTCTACTAAAAATCTGTAGATTATTAACTTTTCTGGTGATAAAGGAACAATATTTGATGAATATTACATAAAAATCCAAACAAATAATCCAAAATACTGAGAAATTACATTACAAATGTTAAACTAGTGTGTGATAACTTTGAATTACCGTTAACAAAAATGATAAATTCTGTCCATAAATTTTAATGAATTGTAAATGACAGTTAACTAAATTATGTTACACCAAATATAACATTTTCAATCAAAAATCATTACATTACTACTTTTTCTAATGAAAAAAATCAAAATTTGATTATTATTGTTCCAAAACTTAGGAATTTTTATGTAAAACTCGAAAATGTAAGGTATTGCTACAGAAATTTTCAATAATTCAACTAGTTTTTGTTTAGTTTTCATTAAAATTAGTTATTTATTTTAACCATTTTAATTAAAATAACTCAAATTATGGGATGTAGTAATGCAAGTACGTAGAATTTGACGTTTCGTGCTTCAAGTGATGTTATTTATTTTCTGACAGTTTTAACGTAATTTACACGGAAAGTTTTGTTGTTTTACATGAAACATTTACCAATCCTGCGGCTTGTCTAACACATTTGATGAAACTCGCTTTCAAAATGTGATCGTTTCGATAAAAAACGATAAAATTCGGCATTTTTGCACCCTCTCCGACTGGTATATAGTATTATGTCGTGTTCCCAGAGGATTTTCATTATGCTCGCGTACGAGCAGCGTTTAAATCAAAAATTCATTAAGGCGATGATGCACTCAGTTCGAATTCATTTGACACGTTGCCGCTGCTACGATTTTTGCGCGTCTTGCACTAAAAGCGACAGGTAATTCAATTAAGTGAGGTGCGACAAAAGAACACTTTCTCTGCGTATTATTAATTCAAAGCTAATTTGCGCGCTAATTAATCGTTAAAAGTTATCGTTTCAAAAACGCAGCGCGCCGACTAATTGTTCGGCGGCGGGCGCGCAAATTGACGCGCGTAAATCTTTTATGACGAAATTTACTTATTTTTATATCCATCCCGGCCCACGCCGCCTATGCAATCGCCGCGTAAGAATAGCGCTACGCTGCTGCTGTCAAATAAAGCGCTCAAGAGAGCGGGTGAAAGAAAAAACAATTCGTTCGTAATTAAGCGCTGTGAAGTACGTTCGGCCGCCGGCCGTATTTCACATCCGTGCGGCCAATTTGTGCCAGGTAATTGCGGCGAGATGCGAGAGAAAAAAGCGCGCACGAGCCCGTTAAAGTGGCGGCGCTACATTATTAACCGACGGTAATGCACTTCGCCGATGTGTAATCAGCACACGCTCGCCAAAACTCTCTATTCGTTCAAATACACAAGCAATAAACTCCTGGCACTTATTGCAACAATTCACATTATTCACGATATCTTTTCATCTTTTTTGCAAGTTTTTGCGCGAAAAGTGTCACTAACTAGGTTTCGTTCCATCTATAGCACCTCAAACTTTTATTGAAAATTATTGGGACATATTAAAAGTGCGTTAAAGTTTATACCTACAATAGATTTCTTTTTATGCAAGAAGCATTAGTCTTAAACATTTCTCTTAAAGAAATAAATGTTTGCGGTACTCTAACAAATGCCTGTAAGAATTGCTTTTTTTCTCTCCCGTTTCTTTTCTTAAAGTATATAGCAATAAGCATCAAACAATAAGTTTCTTTCCATCTAAACAGCTGCAGACCTTCGTTTGCAGTGCCAATCAAAAAAAAGTTTCAAACAATAACTTGCGCCAATTATGTAATATGCAATGTTATTGAGTTGAACTCTTGCAGTGAGTGTCGCAACTTTGCTACTCGTGTATGTGAATCGAAATTCGGCGAACATTGACACCGGCGTTAATTATTAATCCATCGCGGCAGGTAGTCGAATTTTATTAGTTATTGATGCCGGACACATTTTCAAAGTTTAATGTTTTATAGGCGTATAAATATAGACGGCAGCTAAAAATAGTCATAAATACAGCCAATTTATATACCTGGCATCGTGGATGAATTTTAAATAATATAGCTTTGTGTGGTTGCCCGCCGAAGAAATTATTAGGACGAATGCAGAGCCCGGATAACATTTATCGCGGTTGAACTGCGCCATAAATATACGCCGTTTGTATCTTGGTCTTGGTTGGATAATACGATTCGGCTCGCCGAAAGCCGGGTGGAGAAGGATTATTAGGACGTTTTCCAGCAAAAAACCACCTAATTATTTACCGCAGTGAATATATAAATGTCCAACCGCAAAAAAGTCATAAATAAAGTGAATGTATAACCATATGTTGCATAAATTTCGAATGGGAACGCTTTTGTCTGCTTTCGCTGAAACTCGCCTGAAAGATTATTAGGACAAATTGGTATCTTCGCATTTTGAATGGAATACTCCGTTCGGCGTATCGATTCACTGAAAATATTAGGGCAATTGCCACCATGAAAATGACTGGCTGGTCAATGTTGACTGAAAGTGAAAACTTTCTCTATGTATGATTCAAATGATCACTTTCAGTATCGAATGAATGATAAACTAAAAATTACTTTAATCAATTTTATTTAGCTTTTTCAAATATCCATGGCACTTGGAGGACACATTGTACAAACATATAAAATTAATGGCATCTGTGTGTCAGTTTTAATGTCTTTTATATATTGTTGGCTATGTTGCAATTTTTTTTAGAAATTATTATTGCTGACAAATAAATGTCATAAAATAGCATTTTGACTGGAAAACTTTACGTTCAGCGTATTGATTTAGTAAAAACATTGGGACAATAGCCACCATGAAAATAACGGGTGTTCAATAAAAGGGCTCTTCACAGAATGCGAGAAATGAAAACGAATCATGACTATTTTTAGTGATGGTATCCTGCCGGTTCGTAACGGTTCGCGGGAACCGTTTGTTAGTTTGTTAGAACTTATGTGAACTGGTAACTAGAATATTATTAAAAATAAACTAATAACTGGTATATTAAGCATAAATTGCGTGATATCTCATTTTTTAATTCGACTTCCACCACTTTCAAAATCAATTATCCAAAATTAGATTGTAATAAAAAAAATTGAAAATGTTTTTTTTTTCTTTTTTTTAAATAAAATACTCCTATAACGTTTATTTCATATATTAGTTATAATAGACTTTTATTGCCTTATATTTGATGAATGGAAGGAATTGTTTTGGCTCTAAAAATAAGGAATAGGTTCTTAAATTTTACTTGATTTTATAGAACTGGTTGTTGGAAATTTAGGATGCTATCACTGCGTATTTTGTATAATGAATACTAAAAACAGTTTAGGCAGCAAATATTCGGACAAATCCAAATAACACATGATATGATAATAATTCATAATAAAAACTTTGTAACTAAAATGATTAGCAATTATATAGTTGCTAGTTCTAATTTTAATCGCAGAGAAACTTCTCACTTTGTATCATTACTGAACATTCCTGGATGCCTTCCGCCTATGATCCAATGTTGCTTTAGATAATTTTAATCACAAACAAACTTCTCACTTAGAATCATTATCGAACACCCTTTATACAGATTAATAAAGTTACTTTATAACCACATGTTCGAGAAATTGTGAACAATGCGTATTTTCGTTTCGGCTCGCTGAAACTTTGCTAAACGGTTATTAGAATGATTGCTACTAAGCGTTGAATAAAGTTGTAATAAATAACGTCAGTTGATACCTGCTTAATTTTGATAAATATACGATTTTGTCGATGTTAAAATATTGTTAGATATTAAAAATCGCATTTTGAATAAAATTTTAATAAATCGTTTGATTGCTTTCGAATCAGTGTCATTAAGATTATTAAGGACTAAATGGTTTCTGCCTTTTGCCACTAAATATTGACTAAAATTGTAATAAATAACATCAATTTATATCTTTGCAATATTAATATAAATGATTTTGTCTACATTTCAACGCTAAAATATTGTCATATATTAAAAATTTCATTTTGAATAAAATTTGAATAAATCGCTTTATCAGTTTCAATGTAATGTCGCTTTGATGATTAAGACAATTACAGCTAATCAAATTACTTAGGATGAGTGCGAGCATAGAATAAACGTTTTGTTTTTGGCTTAGTGAAACTATGCTAAACTATTATTAGAACGAGTGCCACTCAGCAGCACTTACTAAAGGTGTAATGAACAGAATAATCGATTTATACCTGTTTAATTTTGATATAAACGATTTTGCGTACACTAAAATTGCTTGATATTAAAAATGACATTTTGACTAAAATTTATTATTTTCAGCGCCATGTTACTATAATAATTATACCAATTAAAATTAAACAAATTACTTAGAAAGAGCGCGACCATAAACTACACAATACGCATTTGCCTTTTGCCTTCCTCAAACTTTGTTAACCGATTATTAAAACGACTGCCACTCAGCATTGATTAAAGATGTAATAATAAATAAAATAATCAATTTATATTAATTTTGATGAAATACTGTTGCGTATTAAAAATGACATTTTGACTACAGCTTGCTTAAATCGATTTATTATTACGTTTTGATGAAATGTAACTATGATGATTTTGACAATTACAATTAACCCTACTGTAACCCTAAAATACGCCTTTTACTTTTGACAGTTTGAAGCTTCACTTAACCATTAATCGAACAAATAATATGAGTTTAAAATATTATTGTATTTTGTAATGAAATTTCAATAAATTACTTTATTAGTTTTGGGTCGCTATGATGATTAGGCCAATTAGAAATGAACGAAATGACTAAAATTAAAAATATTTGTCATAAATTAAGCGACGATGAATATATAAATAGACGTAATTAAAATGGTTATAAATAACGGTAATTTACAACCCTCGCATTTAATAAATGTTGTATACTACGCTTTTGTTTGCGTTTCGCCCGGTAAAAGATTGTTAGGACAATTGCAACAAAACGAAACGCACGACGTTAATTCATACAATTATTTCGTGCGTGGTGAATGTCGGCTGCAAAATTAGCCGACAAAATTATCAACAAATGTTCGATAAATAAACAATTAGTGTAAAATGCACTTTGAGATGAAACCGATGGCTGACGGCGATAACCTTGGATTAATTCGTCGCCGATAATCGAGTCGGGCGCAACATATTTTACGTTGTATATAGAGTATAGTAAATTGCATCAAATAAATTATCCAATAATTGAAATGTAATAATTTTTATAACCGAATTTAGCCCTCTAACCTCAATTTACCTACGCCGAAGACCTTCACGTTACCGGCACGCATTTTTTATATCGGAAAAGGAGCGAACACAGAGAGAAGAAAAAAAGGTCAGACTATATCAATATTTAGCCCCATTTCACATACACGTTCGCTTTCGCACCATTACCCCTCGCGCGATACGCCGTCCATCCAGCTAGTCCAACGACGACAACGCAAAACATCGCACCAATTTTTAAATCAACGACGACACAACAAAGTATCGTCACCGATCACCGCCTTTCATTTCCATTAACAATGCAACATAGTGATTACGCGATACATAATCACGTATTCGATATTTCGACATCGATCCATGCAACAATGAATGCGCCGCGTCGGATTGATAATGGTTATTTCGATCTTTTGCGCGTCCGATTTGATGAAGAAAAATCGAAATAACCATTTCTGTTTTGTGCTTTTGTTTTTTTTTCGGCCAAATACACAAAAAACAATCAATCATGCATCATCATGTTTTTTTAATCGGAATTACATCGATCCATGCAAAATATGAATGCTACGCTGAAACGCACATTGTGTTACACAAAAAACAGAGATTTCGATTTTTATTTTATGTTTTTAGTTTTTGCGGGGATATTGCGCTTATTGTAAAAACAATCATGAATGGTATTTGAATTGAAATTAATGACAATAGAATTAATAATCGTGAATACGCATTACGGTCATGCAAAAAACAATAATTTTGCTTTTTTGCGCGCGTAATTAAAAATGATTTTCTACTATCTTTTATTTCGGCCAAGTATTTACTATAATATAAATGAATCCTTGCAATAAAATATGAAGAATGCGTCGCAACGCAAAAACAGCGTTTTTGTTATGTATTTTGCTTTTCGATCAAATACCACCAATTGTAAAAACAATCATGCATAGTATTTTTAGTCGAAATTAATGACAATAAAATTGATAATTGCCGGTTAGGACGTGAGTAATGTGAACGTGAAGTGTAAATATTTACATAAAATTATTACACTTATACGTTACAAATATCGTTTGCGTAATAGACTCGGTGTTTTAATAAAAAAAAAGAATGGAAGGAGGAAAAGAAAATGTATATAGTACCTTACATACGCTCGTTCAGTTATTATTCGGCGGCGCATAAGGCGCGTGCGAGGATGGGTGAATTGGGTAATTGTAGCGTCGTCGTCCTCCCCAGAACAGAAATTGAGCCGTGTAGAGGTAAAATGAAAAATGTTGGGAGTAAATGCCGGCCGTATAATGGCGCAAAAAGGTGTAATATTTCGTTCGTAATCTGCTCGTGAAAACCCACTCATAACGTTCACGTTTTTATTATAGTTTGTACTATCACCTACAGCCGCGTATATAAATTTTCTGGAAACTAAACATCCTAATAACGTTTCATTTCACCCAACATGTACAACATGTAGCCGACGTTATGATGCTTGAGTGAAACTTTATCAGCATTATGGCATATACGAGGTGTCTTTAATAAGTTTTTCTAAATTTACTATTACTTATCCACAATATGTTTTTTTTTGTTATTTAAAGTCGATTTTTCATGCTTTTGTGTGTCTGCTTAAAAAATAATTAGACACGCTGAGTAAAATTGATGGGAATTTAACGAAAAACACCTAAAACGATAAAAATCTCCCAGTTTTTTTTTGTACAAAGTATTTAAACTGCTTTCTATGTTTGTGGTGTTTTTTGAAAGAGGCTTTACGAGCGAAAATTGATGAAAAGTATCTTATAAATGAATAAAATCGTAGAGTTTTTAAGCCTGTCTTTTTTGTATTTTTAAGAGAAGATTGGACAAAAAAACACACGAAATTTAAAAAAAGAAAAGTAAACTTACTGAAAATTTAGTAAAAATTCTGTATACAAAATACTTATTAGTCACTTCTCCCATTTCATTAGAAAATGTTACATAGATTAATCTTTTTTTAGCTTTTTTGTATTTTTGACTACAAATAGATTAAAACAACTTCAATCAAAAGAAAATTTATTTTTAGACACATCCTTCGTTCTTGAGCAACAAACTTTTTGTACTATCATTTTTATTTGGGTGCAATTTCTGAAATCAATGAAAATTAAATAAAAATAACGCCCACTGAAGGCACTAAAAATATCATAAGCGCAACTTATTGATCGTGCCTCGTATTTGATTTTATCATGTAAGTTGATTGCTTGATATTCAGCGCAAATTATTAGTACATTGCGATTAACAAAAATAGATCTAATTAAAACAGCATTGACGTCAAAAAAAAAGTTTTTTAACGTTAAACTTGAATGTTTTTTAGCACAAAAGCTTTGAGGTGTCTCTTTTCAGCACGATTATTATTTTTTCCTAAAAAATCCCGATTAATACCTATATTAAGCTATCATAAATGAAAATTAGCAATCGCGACTACGAAACGGCATGAAAGTTAATTATTATTAGATATGTGGAAATTAACAATAATATATCGAATTGAATCTGCATTGGCACACATCTTAATGACAATTTTCAATGCTTTTCAATTCAATTTTATTTATTTTCGAACTAACTTAGATAATCTAAGCTAAAAAGTCAAAAGTCGGCAAGAATTCAGACACGTGATTTTATCAAAACTTATTGCCATAAAAATACTATAAATATTAATTATTGATCGGGCCATATATTTCACTATAGATTTTGTCATATTAGTTTTTTTAGCATTTTCGTATATTCGACATTAGCCTTGATTATCTAGGCCAAAATTAATAAACTTTATTGTAGTAAAAATATCATAAACGGAAATTATTGGTTTCGCCTCGTATTTGATTAGAAAATGTCATGTAAGTTGATTGCTTGATATGCAGCGAATCATTAATACGTTGCAATTAACAAAAATAGAACTAATTGAATCAGCATTGTCGTCAAACTGTACTTAAACTATAAAACAGATGTTTAATAATTTCGGCGAATTAAAACGTGCTCGTATGCGTATACAAATTCTTTTCGTTCCAACTTAAGCGCATATTCGCACCTCGTTACTGCACTTTGCAAGTTTACTTCATTCACCGCACTTTTTCTCGGCTTCTTAATTAGAATCGAAAATAGATTGCCTTCCATTTCAGCGCATCGTGATGAATAAATTATGCAATGTTTATGTTAATCGTCCGATTTAACATATTTAAATTGTTTTGCGTCAATATTTTCGCTTGGCGCAAAATTAATATGTTACATCATCAATTTATCACTCGCCATAAGCGTAATGGTTAATAATGCAAACATTTCATGTCACCAGAAACGTTGTTGCTGCTGCTGCTGCCGCTGATGCTTTTTTCTCTCTCCGTGCGATATTAATTCGACGCGAAAATCCTTTGTTGCTGGTGTGCGAGATCTTCGCCGGCGAATAAATAACGCTCGGCATTAAACATTGTCGGCGTGCATTAGGACAATTGTCACCCGTCGGTGTACAGAACCCACTGTTTCATTCATGCGATTTTTTTATTCTGCTAAATAATTGCGCGCATTGTTACTAATGTAAGACCGAGTTTAATAATAGTAATGAATTTTGCGTGACAATAAACCCAATCATTTATAAATAAATAATATGAGATTTTTTTTACAACCAACTACGTAAAAAGTCATTTCGAATTGTAATCAACTTTAACTAATTAAAAAATAAATTGTATTTTTTTACAATAATACTTTTTTTTTATTATAATAATTTATTTAAATAGAGAAACTTCATCATTCTTTGCTGCTAGATCAACAGCCACCAAGCAAAACATCATTTCTAATTGGAATGAATTTAGCTAATTAGGATTATTGATTCGGTTTGTCCATCTACGGTTGAAAAGTTTTCTACGTTAATGAATTTAGCTACTAATTAATTATTCGATTACCGATTTTATCATCGATTTTGTGTTCACGATCACATAAAACAACCCAACAAAATGTATTGTTGAATAATTGTCGTTTGTATTAGTATTTCATTTTGAATCGCAATGCTCGTCCCGTTTTGCGCTCCAATCAATTTAGCTCGTAATTAATTATGCGCGGCGAAACGAAATAATATTGAATCGGCATGTTCGGTGCCAAAAATCTATGCTACGATAAGTGATAATCGTGATTTGTTGGGTCATAACACCGACTTGTTCCGTAATGCGTACTGACTAATAATATTGATGACTAGTTGGAAATAACTGACGGTAATAAAATAAACTGGGGTGAATTTATTGGAAATTCGATTATTTACTATACAAATGGGAGCGGATAATTAGATACTACGCCAGCAACAAACGCTTGATTAAATTATCTCATTTTTTTCCCTGCACGCCACCCAACCCCCCCAAAGAAACAACGCAGCCAACTTACACGTAACGTCGTCGTCGCCGATTAATAATTGTCGACGACGGCTCAAAATTTTACGTCGCGCGACAAATTAGATTTTTTTTGTTGTGTGGAGAGAAGAAAAAGGGTGGTCGGTTAATTAATGCGCCACGCAAAAAAAACGCAAACGGCTCGTTTCCGACACCACTGTTGTTCTTTAATTAAATCGCACACAACACAATTAATTGTCGCATCAAAAGCCATCGGCGCCAATGCGTCAAAGAATCGGTAAGCGCAAGCATTTGACGCATTTTTAATTAACGCCCCTCGTAGATATACCAATAGTTTTGTCTTGAACAATTTTTTTGCTGGCTGATTAATTAACGCGCTTTGCAGAAAACGCAGCAAACGGTTCGTTTTCAATGCCAATGTTGTTCTTTAATTAAATCTATACAATGCGATTAATCGGTATATGCGGTTAGCGACGCTAATGCATCAAAGGGTTCTGGTAATATTTCCGGTATCTGGTTGAATTTTTAGAGTTTTTCGCGCGGAGAAGAGAAAAATGGGTGGTTGGTTAATTATAATGCGCCACGCAAGAAAAACGCTAAGGCTCGTTTCCGACACCGCTGTTGTTCTTTAATTAAATTCATACAACGCCATTAATTGTCGGTAAAGCCATTAGTAGCAATGCATCAAAAAATCGTCAAACGTAAATGTCCGACGGTATAATCAAAGTAACTACTGATGCATTTTTTGCAATAATTTATAATATTTCATTGTCTTAATTGAATAAATGTAGTTTTAATTGACGTCCCTCGTATATGCTATGCTAATATTGCGTTTTTGTAATTTACGAAGCCACTTGGTCGAATTTTTATGTCAATAAATCGAGCGAGCGTGAGTTGATGGTTGAAAGAAATTCGCCGGCGTAATGAATCAACGAATACTTTATTTAATAGTTTATTGATTGGTAAACATTGGCCGAAATAATAGTAATTAACGGCAAATAATAACCGCGCGCTCCACCGTCGTGGTTTTTTTAAGTGCAGGAGGTCCGTTACATAAGCGACGATCTGAATGCGATGTCATTTGACGGGCGAAAAATCGATGCGATATGAATAAGTGAGGCGAATGTCATTAAAAATTTAGCAGAAATAAATACTGCTAAGCTTTTGTTAAATAAATCAATAAAGTATGAGGTTGATTTAGTGTTTTTTCGCCTGCTCGCTTCTCGCGCGCGCCTTCCTTCGCTTTGGCGTTCCAATTAATGACATTAACATTATATATAGAGCGCAATGGGTCGTTGAAAATGTTTTGGGGTATATGGGCTGCTGCTGCTTCTGCTGGTGATTCCGCTGGCGGATGGAGTTCCCGAAAATGGGGAAGTTCCATCGTATCGTTTGGAAATCTTGGAGCGTTGTGTGTAATGTCAGATGTGGGTAAAAAATCGATTCGAGCGACACAATTCCGATGTATTGTATGTGTATGTATGTTTGTATGTATGTATGTATGTATTGTATATGTGTGTTGGATGGAATAGAATGGATGGATGGATACTTACCGTGGGCATGAGCTGGTCGGTGCTTCGCACACGGGTGACCCGATTTTTGTAGAGTATCTTTTTCACCCATCGCTCCATCTGCCCGTTCCATTTCATGAACGTAACGTAGGAAATGTAAAACATGAAGAGTATGAGCGCCTCATACCAGTAAATATGGTTATCTCTGAAGAAGTAAATTAGGGTAATAAGGCTCGCCGAGTAAAAGAAACAGTCTCTGAATAGAGGCCACCACGTCAAACTGAGCACAGTTTTGGAGAAGAGCGCGCACATGCCGATCACAAACAGGATGTTGAACACTGCCGAGCCGACGATGGTCCCTATTCCAACATCGTCGAAGGAGACAAACACGCCGATTACGCTCGTGAAGAGCTCTGGCGCCGAGCCGCCAGCGGCCATGAACGTCGCGCCGGCGACGTCGTCCTGGATGTCCAGCTTCTCGATGATGACGTCGAGCGACGGCACGAAGAACTCGTCGCAGACAATCGCCAGCGCGACAAACATGTACACCACGCCGAGGACGTGCAGGATGACGGCGCCCTGCCGTCGCTGCTCCATCGTGAAGAGGTCCGTGGGGAACAGCGGGACCTTTTCGATGTGGACGCTCGCGTTCGGCATCGGATGCGTAATATTGCTGATGTTGTAGTAGTCATTCTCGTCGAACTGTTGTTGTTGTTGTTGTTGTTGTTGGTGGGCCGCACAGCCCAAGAGGAGGGCCAGCAGCGCGCAAAGAAGCGCGACGCAATGGGTCATAGCAACGGCATACGGTCGGTCATTGCCGCAGCGAGGCCGGGCGCGGACTGAGCGGTGGTCCCGACACGGAGCCGCTCGATACCGGAGAGGCCCGGCGGGCTGCCGCGCATCCTGCGCTATCACATCGACGAGCCCACATTTTGTGCGCAACCCGCTACGCTCTCTCTACAACATGCAAGCACCGCCACCAGCCGCCTCTCCTTCACCGCCGCCCGCTACCCCCTCGCTCACCCTCGCCCTCGCCAGCCCATTAGCAATTTAGTCCACTATGTCAAAACCTTCACCAGATTTTCTCTCTATGTCGCTCGCTGCTCTATGTTTTATACACACACACACACACACACACACTTTGCGTTTTTTTTTCTCTCTACAGTCTACTCCATAGTAGTCCGCCGCCCATGCTACAACTATTTGCTCTCCGGCTCGCTTCCTCCTCACCCTAATACGAATTATACCATTTTTTCCTTTACCCTCCACCATCCATCCCACTATACTTACTAGATTTATATCACCACACATTATCTCGATGCGAAAGAAAACAAATAATTAAGACGTATTGATTTTTACTATTCATAGCGCCGCATATTATGCTAATTAAGCGCGCAAGAAGAAGAAAGAATATCCTCCTTCCCATGCCACCAACCTGCCTGCCCCCCCATTCCACCCCCATTCCATTCCAACATTTATTTATTTACTTAAAAATACATTAAACAAACTCGTTAAAACCTCGGTTTTTATTAATACAATAAACGCGACACGTTATCGTTTTTTTCAATCGCTTTTTGCAGTACCTAAACTTTAAAAAGTGAATATTTTCACTAAAAAATAAAAAAAAATTAGATTACTTTGAAAGTAGTATTATGCTTTAATTGTCTAATGAAAATTTTATACGAAAATACAAGAAAAACTATATTATGAAGTGGTTTTTCTACTTGACAAAAAAATCCCAACGCTTGAAAACTTAGTAATTGTATAAAATATAAATAAAAATTAACAAATTTCCGCAAAATATAAGTAAAAATCCTAATAATATTACACTTTTAGTGGTCTTTCTTAAAATATAGAAAGAAATTACGAGCATGTTACCTAAAAACTTGAAAATTTCTAATTTTATCTTAAACACTTTTGGAAGCTGAATAAAATTTGAGTTTTAGGAGTTTTCCTTCAAATTTCGTATCTATTTTTTAATTTCCAACTGATATCTATCTTAATTTCATTTTTCTCTAACAAAAATGCAACATGCACCAACCCCATTTATTCCCTCATTTATTTATTTACTTAAAAATACATTAAACAAACTCGTTAAAACCTCGGTTTTTATTATTGCAATAAACGCGACACGTTACCGTTATTTTTTTTCGCTACCGCTTCACATACATTTTCAGTCGCTTTTTTCGAATGAATTTTGTATTGCATCAAAACGCACACGCATCTCTTTTCATTTCATTTCGATTAGCGCGGCTATTTACATAAACTGTCCATTTTTTTACCAGCGACTAAAAATTATCGGTGCGAATTAATGCGCTGCCAATGCAAATAATCTACGTCGATTGTCTGTCGTAGAATGTGGGATTGATAAATCGTGGAATATTGATAAGTGTAGTATTTATTGGCCTGGATATGGGGGAAGATTAATGGTGGCATGCTAATGAAAATTCAATTCATTATTGGGGATGCCAGCGGTGAGTACATTTTTGGTTAAGAAAGTGGCACGTCGAATGGGAAATGGAAGAGTAAGCTGCAGAGTAAATGATTTTGCGGCACGTGCACAAATTTGCACGATTTTTAATCACTCGACGTGAAATGTTTGTGCACGTTAAGTCTAGCCGCACACGTTGTAAGATCCCTATTCTCAGTATTATATCACATTTTACACAAAATTCATTGAAAAACATTGTCTCTAGATAAACAATTCTATAAACATATTTGATTTTTAATTATTTATTTAAGAATAAAGCAAAATTCGTCTTGCAAATAAATGAAAATTCACTGTTTTCATCCAAACAGAACTTAAATGTGTAAAAATGGTTTACTTTTAGTTGTAAGATCCCTTTTCTCACTATTACATCACATTTTACACATAATTCAGAGAAAAAAGTTGTCTCTAGATAAACAATTTTATAAAAATATTTAATGTTTATGAATTTATTTAAGAATAAAGCAAAATTCTTTGCACAAATAAATGAAAATTCGCTGTTTTCAACAAAACACAAATTAAATGTGTAAAAATGTTTTACTTTTGATTGTAAGATTCCCTTTCTCACTATTACATCACATTTTACACAAAATTCATGGAAAAACATTGTCTCTAGATAAACAATTCTATGAAAATATTTGATTTTTAATTATTTATTTAAGAATAAAGCAAAATTCTTCTTGCAAATAAATGAAAATTCACTGTTTTCAACAAAACACAAATTAAACGTGTATAAATGTTTTACTTTTAGTGGTTTGCTTCAACAAACAACAACAAATCAACAGCATGCTGGCTGGAAAAGAATAAATTTTGTAATTTTGTATCATAATGAATATAATTTAATTTTGGACTGTGACTTTATATCCCAACTTCAAAAAGCTAAATGTTTTTTGTTACTACTTTCAATTTTACACTGAATTTTTAACAAATAGTGTAAAAATATATGATTTTTATTAGGTTACCTTAGCACGCAACAACAAATCAGCCGGATTTTAATTGGGAAAACTATAAATTTTATAATTTTTAACTAAAAATGTATGAAAAATTATCTAAAGTGAAACAATAATTTTTCTTGAAACAGATTTTTTATCTTTATTCCTTTGGCTATTCAGTTGTAGATTTAAAATAAATAAAATGTGTGGAATTATTTGATTTTTAATAGTTTTATTCAATGTCATCAGTTATTGCGACTGAAAATAATTATAAATAAATGTTTTGTTTCGAGTGGTTTACCTCAGAATTTAATTACACATTTGATTAAATAATTAATAAAATGGACAAAAAATGGTAGCTCTCTCTTCCCAAAAATTGAAATATTCTGTTTTTTAAACTTTTAAGTAATAATTTCTTAAAGCAGCGATATTTCTTTCAAACTTGAAGACAAAACAAATAATTTAAAAGTTTACATATACAAATAAATGAAATTTAATATGTAATTTTAAACTTTTTCTCCAACCTCAAAAAATGTAAGCGTTTTCTTGAAAACAAATTGTTTTGTTTCTAAACAAATAATTGCGATATTTTAAATTTCTAATAACTGTTATTTTGTAAGAAAATTTACGAAAAATTCATGTCAATATTTTTCTTTAATAAAATTCGAAAAATACTGTGAATAAATAAACTTTGCTGTAGTATTGATTTTAAGCCTTTTTTTTTCGTTAAAAAAGTAAAATTTACGATTTTCTTTAATATAAATAAGGATTTTGCTTTAAATGCGCAATATTATTCAGCTTTCTAATTCAATTTTTCAATACAAAATCACCCGACAACTTTACATTTTGCAGCGCCCTAATTTATTACTGTTTTACTATCTTTAGGTTCATTATTTGAATAATTTAACTTGGAGCAACTTGTACGAATTTCAGCAAAGTCCTAAACGAAATAGTTGCTTAATCCACTTACACGCACACACAAAAATTTCGCAAAATAATAGATGCCTTCCAAACAATGAACGACGATAGCTAAGTTGGTGTTCGCGCGCGATTTTGGAGTCGCACCGCAGTCCGAAAAGTGGGCAGCACCCGCACATGTCGCGCTCTATTTATTCAGCCGTCGATTCACTTAATAACAGCGCGTATTTGTTTAATAGTTAATGCTGTTTGCGACGCACGGAAAATTGTGTATCTTGCCGATGGCCAAACGCGCGCGTATCGCCTTACCGCCGATCGAATTGCATGCCAAACAGAAAAACGACGACTCAACAACAACGCGCGGAAAAGTCACACATGCTAAGTGGAGTGTGTGTGCGTGTGTGTGTATGTGTCGTATTGACGTCGGCGGCGAATGAATTTCATAAATCTGCCGGCGGCGACATTCCGAAATTGTTGAATTCCTCTCTGTATGTGTGTGTGCTCTCTTTGAGGCGATAGGCGGCGGTTGTTCTAGGTGAAAGCATTCGGAGCGTAATTTTGCGCTGCTACTGCTGCGTTATCGCATTTTTCGGGCACGCACCACAAAAAAAATGTAATAATTTCTTGCAGCAAAAAAGAGGCGATGAATTATGGCAAATGCTTTGCTGAAAAATGATGAATAAACACAATTAGATATTGTGAAAAAGCGTAATATGTTATACAAATTATCAATTCGGAGCTGAAAGTGATGAGTCTATAAATGAATTGCATGAAAACTGAAAGTTTTTAAATGAAATTATAAAGTTACGAACTGAATAACTTGAAAATAGTTAGATTTAAGTTTATAAATCGTAAATTAATTAATAAATTGCAACATTTCCTCAAAATACTCGCTCGCTCTTTCTCTCTTACAATCTACTAAACTAAATTCATTATAAATTGGCTAATATAATAAAAAAAGTTATTAACTTATAATCGAAATCACTTATTAAGAAGTAAAGATGCATTGGAACTAATTATTTTATAGCGCACTTATAAATCGTATTCTAAGAATTGCAAATTAAATCATTGCCAATAATATTTGTTAAAAAATAAATGTATTATTGATTTATCTAATTTATTTCTAATTTGAATCAAGCTATTTTTTAATAATTCAGAAATTAAACAATATATTAGTCCACGTTACAAACCATCAATACTAATAAATATAAGGGTTATAAAAACACAAATTGTTGATTATTGTGAATCAACAATTTGTGTTTTTTATAACTCTTATATTTATTACAGAAATGGTTCACCACCTGACGGCAACACCCAAGTTCTTTAGTGCATCAATACTAAAATGATTAATAACTTTAAATTGTAGGCTAAAAAATATAAAAAATCATTAGTTACACTTAAGCAAACCATTATTGAAATAATCTATAATGCTTTTTAATAAAAATTGACAATTTTTGGTTGAGTTATTAAATTATAATCGAAATCATTTATTAAGCACTGAAAATTCATTGAAAACAATTATTTTATTGCGCACTTATAAATCGTATTCTACGAATGATAAATTAAATCATTGGCAATAATATTTCTTAAAAAAATAATCATATTATTGGCTTATCTAATTTATTTCCCATTAAAATCAAGCTATTTTTTAAAAATTTAGAAATTAAGCAAGAAATTATCCCACGTTACAATCTATCAATAATAAAATAACTGAAAACTTTAATTTGTAGATTAAAAAGCAATATTTAAATGTAATCAAACTCATAATATCTTTTAAGATAAATTGACAATTTTTGGTTGAGTTATTAATTTTTAATTGAAATCATTTATTAAGAACTGCAAATTCATTGGAAACAATTATTTTTTGCACATTTATAAACCGTATTCTACGAATTGCAAATTAAATCATTGCCAATAATATTTCTTAAAATAATATTCATATTAATGATTTATCTAATTTATTTCTAAATTAAATCAAGCTAATATAATTGAAAACTTTAAATGATAGGTTAAAAATTAGAAAAAAGCATTAGTTAAACGTTGCCAAACTACTAATGAAATAATCCATAATGATCTTTAAGATAAATTGTCAATTTTTGATTGATTCAAATATTTTTTTTCTTTTGCAGCGGCGATAATTTATAAAAACGCATTAGTTAAACTTAGTTAAACCATTTATGCAATAATCTTTACTGTCTTTTACGATTAATTGACATTTTTTTGCTCGATTTAAATGATTTTTTTGTCGTTTTCAGCGGCGATATGTCGCAGACTGGCTTGATTTTCGCTCGCCGTCGGATGATAATAATAGAATTACCATAAATGCATCAACAGCCAAACAATTTCGTGAAGGATCGGCATTAAAACATTGAGTGACATTGAATGGAAAGAATCCGCACTAGATGTCACGACAGCCAATCGATACCCAATTTGCGGCATCGATAAAGCGGCGAGGCCGGATTTGTGCGATGATGAAAAAAGACTGACAATTCGTAGGAATCGATGTTTATAGGCAAATGGAAAAGATGAAACAAACATTGTGTTTTGTTGTTGGATAAGAATTTATAGCATTCGGAGAGGCAAATGCATTCGCCCGAACAGGAACGGCAACATAAATTTATTATCAACGAATACATATTGATATTTCATTTCTATCACATTAACAATACCATTAAACGCTGTGAAATCTAAATTATGAAACGAGGTGAGCGAGTGCGCTCTTTTTATATTGTTATTTCTTCTGTGAAATGATTGTTGTTCATAAATTACTCAAGGGAGCGAAGGCGCAGCCGGGCTGCTGCTTGTGCCGCTGCTGCCGCTGCCGCCGCCGCCACCACCACCTCCACTACCACCACCTTGCCTCTACTACGTACAATTTATACGCCACGTACTTGTGATCTTTTAGATATTTTTTCATTGTGCGGAATTTCGCAAATGGGAAACCATCTGATAATTTATTGGAAATTTTGGAAAATGCGCTTCTGCTTCTATGCATATTTTGCGCAGCGGAATATGTTATCCAACCTAAACATATTCTAACTTTATCCCCACAAAAATTAATTAAAATTGACAAATATTATTTTCAATAGCTTATTATGTTTAGTTAATAACTTTTTATCATCAATTATTAGGTCTACAGGAAAGTTCTGTCCGTTTGAGAATTAAACAATGGTAATAAATCAATTAATACCAATTTTTCAAACAAAAATTAGTACTATCTATTGCATTTTTACTGTACATCATTGTGCACTTTTTTTTAATTGCAAACTTTTATTTAAACAGTATTTAACTTAAAGACGTAGGGGTCGCGAATCCATATATTATATTTTTAAAAGTTTTTTTTTGATAAATTGTACATTTAAACCAATAAACAATATTACATAATCAATAAAATTTATTTACAACGTGGCAATGTCAAATAGTGAGCTCTTAAAGAACGGAGTTGAGGCAATGTCTATTCTAAATATGTAAATTAGCCTACAAAATTTTAAAAAAATGTATAAAATCTATTTTTAAAACTTGAAATTATGCTTGCAAGAGGTCTTAAATACGTACGAATAGACACTATGGTGTAAAATAAATATTATTAAAGATAAGAGAAAAAAAAGTTTCATTTCTTAATCGGTGATTTTTTTATCAATATTAATCCAATTTTAATACATTCATACCATTAACAGTATTTATGTGTTGTTATCAGTAATATTTGCAGAAATCTTGCAAATAACTGAATATATAATGTAGCAATAATTAATAATTTACATGAGAAAAAAGGTTTTTCTCAACGGTTTGCAGTTGATAACCAATAATTCTATTTAATAATTTATAAAACTTTGTAGTTTACAACATATAATTTATTTCTGCATTGTAATACGACGTATATTAAAAAATGTTGCAAAAATAGCGGAACTTAAGATAAAAATAAATATGATGAATCAATAATTAATAACTTACGCTAAAAATAATTGCATTCATTTTTTTATAATCAATAACTTCAAGCATTAATTCAATGTTGATGTTGTATTGCAAGGCGAACTGGTTTGAGGAAATCTAGTTTCATTTAAGGAATTTTATGAATCAATAATTAATAAGTTATGCTAAAAATAATGGCTTTTAGTTTTTCTAAGTGCATAATCAATAGTTTCACTCAAGCATTAAAGCAATGTTGTTTCTAGATTTGCAAAACGAAGTGTTTTAAGACAATCTCGCAAAAATAATTGAATTTTAGCAATTTGATAAATCTATGATATAATTAATGAATATGCTAAAAATATTAAAAATTATAATCATAATTTCACTTCAGCATTAAGGAAATGTTATTTCTAGATTGGAAAACGAAGTATTTTAAGATAATCTCGCAAAAATAGTTGAATTTTAGAAATTTAAAGAATCAATATTAATTAATGAAGTATTTAAAATGACAATGTAAATTAAAACTCACACTTTTAATCACAGTATGGTAATATTTGTATTCTCTATTATTTGTTGCTAGTTATCGCATAGCCAACTTCAAAGCGACTTTGATAATACAACATGAAAAAACTAGTTCATTAAAATGTCATATTTAAGTAATTCTTATTAAATATTTACCGTATCATTAATACTATGATTAATTTAATTCTCTAGGTAAAACTTTGTTCTTACTTATTAACTCTTTTGTTCTATTATTAATTGGTAATTATTGTGCAGCAGCTAACATCACACCGATTTAATTTATACAAAACAGCAAAGTGCTTCATTAAATCAAATTTGAATAAATTTTATTAATTATAACATTAATAATACAATACGATTTATTGAATGTTGTTCTTAACTTGAGGGTGTTTTGCGCTTATTTATTGCCCACTCATAGTCTTCGCAGCGTTCAAATTTTAAATTTTGGCTTTTTCGCATCTTGACTAATGTGTTGCTTAGCGTTGAATAATTAAATGCGATTAAAAATGGCAAGACATCGCGTAGCGAGTAATTTTTGAACTAATGTAGAAAAAAGTAACTCATATTGATTTTAGATTATTATCGCTATCTCGGAAATTTTCTATGAGTATTAATTTGAAATAAAATTGAAAAGCAAACAAGAATGTAATACTTTTCTGCTCAGCTTCTATATTATTTATATGTTGCGCACAATCATCGTAGACATACAACACTTTGCTAATAACGCAATTAGCAACAATTAGGTATTCATGCACACGATTCTGCAACGAACGGATTTAGAAAATCAAAGGCGTTGTGCCCGCCGCAATCAAATAATCAAAACAAGCCGGGCTTGCATGCATTTAGGATTGATTAATCGCAATTATAAATTTAATGTGCATTCGGTGTTTAGATTATTGAGATATTTAAACTGTTACGCTTTAACTAGAATACTTTCAAAATAGATTTTTTTTGTGTTGTAACGAATTGTATCAATTTTTTATGCAAATTTTAAACACTTGTTTACATTTCCAATCTTTTTTCTTGGAGGAATTTACATTTTTCATCAAATTGCTAAACAAGACTATACTTAATTTAATGATAAATATACAAAGATTGGCGTAACGTGATTAAATTAAAAATACTAAGAATTTTTTAATGAAATATAAGGCAAGGTAATTTAATAATGCAATTATGATACACATATTTATATTTAGCTAGGTAAGAAGTGAAAAACATTGAAAAACAACATTTTTAATATAAATTATAGATTATTAAATGTTTTACATCCCAAAAAGAATAAAATACTTGTAATCAAATAAAAATTATAAAAATAAATCAATTAACGTTAATAAAATTAAAAAGCGGCAACAAATTATGTTTGCTGAAAGTTAAATCAAATTGTTTAACAAGACTATAGTTATTTAATTATTTAATGATAAAAATATAAATATTGACGTAACGTGATAAAATTAAATATGCTAGGAATTTTTAATGAAATAGAATATAGATAGTTTAATAATGCAATTATAACACACATATTTGTGTTATACTATAGCTACGAAGTGAAAAACAACACTTTTAATATAAGTTATAAATTATTACATACAACAACTTTTTTTAAGACTTCTTTTACTTAATCTTACAACTAAAAAAACCATAATAGTCATAATCAAATAAAAATTATAGAAATAAATCCATTAACGTTAATAAAACTAGAAAGTTTTAATAAAAAAGCGCCAACAACTTATGTTTGTTGATGTAGATAAAACCTTAAAACGGTATTTTTTACATTTTTCATCAAAATTGCTAAACAAAACTATAGTTACTTAATTATTTAGTGATAAAATACAAAGATTGGCGTAACGTGATAAAATTAAAAATGTTAGGAATGTTTTAATGAAATATAATGCAAGTAGGTAGTTTAATAATGCAATTATGATACACATATTTATTTTTAGATGAGGTAGGAAGTGATAAACATTGATTTTTAATATAAATTACATGAGTTATTAAATTCAATAAAATTTTTCTCTATTCGTCGTAATCTAAAAACACCAAAATACTCGTAATCGAATAAAAATTATAGAAATAAATCAATTATTGATTCATCGAATTTATGTTTGTATTAAAATAAACTATTTTTACAAGACTTTTTCGTATTAAAATCCAAAAAAGCTTTAAATTATATGATAAAAGTAATCTTTTTATGCAAATTTAAACATTTGTTTACATTCTTTACATTTACAATCTTTTTTCTTAAAGGAATTTACACTTTTATTTCAAACTGCGCAACAACACTAAATATTTAATTATAATAATAACGATATTGGCAAACTTAAAAAATGTTAGGAATTTCATAATGAAATATCTTATAGTACAATAATGCAATTATGATAAAAAAATATGTAATATTACAAGTGTTTAATTGGCTATGCCCATTTCGAAATAATTCATTTCGATTATGAAATTGTTTGTTCTCAATTTAAAGCTGATTAGCCTCAATTTGACGTTGAGCGGCTATAGCTTTTCAACAGGGTCCGAAATGACATATAGCCGTGAACGCGCGAGCACACATTGTGTGGTTGTAAAGGACAGCCGTGCTTGGACGCGCGTACATCCTCGCACTTGAAAAAATCGAGTCAAGTGTTTGTGTCATTATCAGCGAGACAAAAGTGCGCGCTCGTTTTTAATTAAAATACGTAATAATGATTTTTTTCGCAGAGCGTATATATATATAATAAATTGCGTCGTAACATTTATTGCTAGTTAAAGGTTCGAACGGATTAAAATAGAGCGCTCGGCGCAAAGGCCGTCGAATATTTCCAAACAACAGCAAAAAATGCATAAAACTTCGTCGCGCAGCGCACGTAGCTAATTACTATGATACATCCAGCGTGTAAGTATACGGTACTACGACGCAAAAGACATAGTTTGCGCTGCAAAAACATATTTTAGTACATCAGACGAAAATTAATTAAAATATCTTAGATTTTTTGTCACTTTGCATATCATTAGTAGGTTGATGGTTTTTGTACGGTCAATGTCACTGCGATTATATTTATGCAAGATGGAAAACTGTAGTTCATTAAAATAATTGTGCCCATAATTATGAAAAAAATTAGTTTATCCGTTATTTCACATCACATAATTTTAAACTAAATTTATTCAATAGAATTTTTACGATATCGTCAAAAATGAACCTTCAGAGAGTGGTTGTAAATTTAACGCTATATAGAATTGCTTTAGTATTAGTTATAAAAGTAGTCTAATATCTGGAAACAAGACATATATGACTTCGATCATTTTCATAATTATAAACACAATAATCATATAATTGCAGATCAGGTATTCTTACCGATTGAAGCAGACAATAGACCAAAAAGCTCATACAGTGTCACTGCGATTATATTTATGCAAAATGGAAAACTGTAGTTCATTAAAATAATTATGAAAGTGGTCTAATTCAAGATTTAAAAAAAGAGTTTATCAGTTATTTCACATGACATTATTTTAAACTAAATTTATTCAATATAATTTTTACGATATCGTCAAAAATGAACCTTTAGAGAGTGGTTGTAATTTGAACGTTATATAGAATTGCTTTAGTATTAGTTATAAAAGTGGTCTAATATCTGAAAACAAGACATATATGACTTCGATCATTTTCTTAATTATAGACGCAATTGTCATATTCACTGTGGACCAGGTATTATTATCGATTGAGACGGACAATAGACGTAAAGGCTCATAAAGTACGTCATCCTGAATAAGGATGCATCTCTTATGCGTATCTACAAGCTGATTGCACCATTTTTTTGTTATGTTTATGACTAAACGGTTTTTATTCGATTTCAATAAATAAATTTCGATGACGTACTCCTGGGCGTTTATTTGTGTTGTCCGCCTCAATACCTTACGCGTAGTTAATGTGTTAAGAATTTAAAATTCAAATCAATTAGATGATGACTTTCAGTTAAAAACTATGAAAATATTGGCTTTATGGATTTATAATTGACAATTAATAAGCTTATCGCAGTTTAATTTGATTATTTTAGTATAAAGTAAAAACATATTTCAGTTTATAATCAACGCTTATTGAAATTTTGTGATGTTTTTAATTGTTTGAAGCCATATTGCATGAAAATAATTGGATTTAAAATAAATCCGATGAGTCATTAATAAAAAATACTACTATATGTTAAAAACAGTAAAACGAATGGGTTTTTGTTTGCAATCACTTTATTCAAAAAGCCGAATGGAATTTTCTAACTTTTAGCACATAGTTTAAACTAGACTTACAAGATTTAAGCCTAAGATACCACTTAAGTCAGTGCTTTTCAATGTTGCTTTTGTTTTTCTTTATTGCTTTCCTTCATGAATTTGCTTTATAAAATCGAATACCAATCTAGGTATGGATTAAACCTAATACTAATACTGGTCCCCAAAAAATATCCTCAAATTTGCCAGTCTATGAATAAAGAAAGGTTGAGAAATACTAAATTAAGCTACAGGAAGTGCAACTAAGGACTGTTGGTTTCTATTTGGTAACGATTTCATATACAGTGGGAACTCGACATATGAACTACTTGTTTATAGATTTGTTCAGAGAATTGAATCATTTGAATAAGGTTGTATATCGCATTAAAGACGTATATCGAACTTGAATCGAAATTGAACGCAAAACAAAACATCATTGATATTCTATGATACAAATATTATAGAATCATAATTCCAGAAATGAATTACTTGCATTTCATTGTCTACCCAGCTAATTTCAATGCAATATTGAACATCTATACCAAATGAGAAAGTTCCAGGTGCCGTATTTTGTAATATTTCTCAGGAAAATTATATTAAATATATATTATTCGATAATACACTAGCAGTTTATGTTCGGAAGCACGAATTTTTTTAATTTAATTATTTTAATGTTTCTTCAACTAAATATTTTGAAAACAACATGAAATTGAACGAAAACAAAACATCGTTGATATTTTATGATAGAAATATTATCGAATCATAGTTCCAGAAATGAATTGCTTGCATTCCATTGTCTACCCTGCTAATTTCGACGCAATATTGAACATCTATACAAAATGAGAAACTTCCACGTGCACTATTTTGCAACAATTCGCCGGAAATTTATATTAAATATCTCATTATTGTGCAGATAGTGCGGATGTAACGAGCGAAAACAACCGCCACCGTCGCAGCCGTCGGATTAAAAATACATCAATCGCAACGCAACGCGCGGCGGTTAGTGCGCGTCGAATGCAATAAACGCGCCACCCCGGCCCCGTGAATCCCAACACGTGTAATCCGAATGATTTTAATAAGCGTTGCCATGCGGCGTCAGTAAAATTTAAAATTCACTTTAAAAGCAATCGTTTCATAATAGATGCGATCTTGATTAGATGCCCCATCAGCTCGTACCTATCGATTACAGCTTAAAGTTAAAACAGAAACACAAATGCGCGCTGCTTGGCGTAACATACGTAGTAGGTAGTATTATACCTATATATGATAACGGCCGGGCACGTTTACATAAACATCACATTTGTACGAGTGCGCCGGAAGAAAGAAATTAATAGATTTGCCAGTTTTCGGCGAAGTAAATTACTCAACACGGCGGTTAATTTGTATCTGTCGCAGCAGCGTCTGAACATCGGCGCAATAAATAAACCAGTCCGATCGTGTATTATTTATTATATTAATTCCACTCGTATGTATGTTGTAGCGTTTTTTCCTCTTCCTCGTCTATTTGTATTAAGCTATGGGTGAAAAATTAAACATTTATTGTTGTCTAGCGGCTGGAAAATCAATATTTAAAGCGTAATCATTACTTTTTTAAATTGACAACACACAATAGATGAATTATATTAATATAAAACATGCAATCGATAAGCGTAACGTTAAATAAAAATGTTAAAAATACTGCAAACACAACACTCGATTGTGTACATTCATTTCTACTTCATATCAAATTGCAATTATTTTGCACTGCTTTTTATTCCTATCCATTATTTTGCGCAGCGCAAAAATATTCCAATTTTATTCGGAAAATTTATTAAAAACTCTAGCATTTTTTCACGCACTGTATATTGCCATGACTCGATGTTATATCGTTATTGCGTATATAACTTCACAGCGATTTTATTTACCTATTGAAATTGGAAAAGTAGTTAGCTCATTAAAATCTTATCACCACATTTTCATCATATTTAGTGTAATTATAGCATTAATAATTGGATTTATTGAATTCTGCAAGTAAGTATTCATTGGGCAAATAGGTTTTCAAAAGGATTTCAAGCTTTATACAAAAATTAATAATATTACGTCTCACATTTGTAATCAGCACGGCCGGAGTAGCTCAAAAGCACAACAAAACATTAGAAATGAAATAGATTTCTTTTAACTACCCGATGCCTAACTGGTTTTCATGAAAGAATGAATTGAGCACCAAATGAGCACCATGAGCACCAATTAGCACCAGTGAGCACCAGTGAGCACCAAGCATCCTTAATCCTTTTCTATGTATATTTCTGCCACTCCATGTATATATTTGTTTCTTGATTGTAAAACTAAATATTTAAAAAACAACATGAATGCAAAACAAAACATCATTGATATTCTACGATACAAATATTATAGAATCATAGTTCTAGAAATGAATTTCTTGCATTTCATTGTCTACCCAGCTAATTGCAACGCAATATTCAATATCTATACAAAATGAGAAACTTCCACGTGCAGTATTTTGCAACAATTCCCAGGAAATTTCTATTAAATAGTTCATTGTTGTGCAGATAGGTAACATATAGATGTGTGAATAAAATAAAAAATCAGTCTCATTACTTTTCTGCCACTCCATGTGCTTTAATATGACCGTAGGTAGCAGGAGGTTGATGATAGAACATGAGGCTGCAATCACGTTGGGGGGTAAAAATAGAAAATGTATGAGTAACGTCGAGTGCAACAAAAATTGTCAATAAAATATATTTATTTCTATGACGCATTACGAATGATTGCAATAAAGAAAATATTTCACGAGTGGAAATAATGCTGCTACGTAAAAAGTTATTCCGCAATATTTCAGATTTCTGTTTGAAGGCTACAATGTAAAATAAACATCATGTGAGATGAATATATGCAGATATGCATCTAGTGTATTAACTCCAGCGCGAGGTTTTTTAACTATAATTAGTCTTTTCAAAAAGCGACTCTGCGTTAGACGCGCATATCAGTACCCATGTCGGATATTCTACGTCAATCTTTAATGAATATCAGGTCGAATATACGGTTATTTATGGCATTTTAGCAAGGTTCTGACAGTGGAGGGTTACAACCAGCTACAACATTTGGATTGGAATGTATGTCAATTAAAGTCCAATTTGTTATACAATGAAATTTTGGGCGTATCAAGTTTATGATTTTTAAATTTGGACATCGCGTAAGGGTAGACCCGACTAAAAAACATCTAATAGACTCCTAGATCAGAAATCAGCAACAAAGGATCCGCGGGAGTCAGTACGCCCACGCCGCATAACACACATTTCTCGTATCTTCTAAGCACTTTTCATCAAATATTCCTTACAAATTGCACATTTATCACATGACACAACGTAAAAATGTTATTTTCAAAATGTAAAAATTTTAAGAAACTGGTCAAGTTTGTAAATTGTTTTAATGTTCAAGCAATTTTCATCAAATGTTATAAATCATAGTCCATTCTAACAAATTCAACAGGAATCGTTTAGAAAGATAGGAAAATTTATTGAAAAAGCGCCAAAAAAATACGTTCATTGAAGATACAAGCTTAAAAATATCGATTTTTCATATTTTCGTGTGATTTTCATTGAATTTATATTTATATTTGTGCAATTCGATCATATTTTCAACATTTCCAATCGTTAAACTTAATTTTTATCCCCAATTTTTTTTATTCTCATGCAATTAGTAATATCGCTTCAAAGAATGTTCAAATGTAATATTTTACTATTCAAACACACAGTAGATGAATTAAATTAATATAAAAACCTCAATCGATACGCGTAATGTTAAATAAAAAGCAAAAAGTGCAACATTATTCGATTGTGCATTAATTTCTATAATCAAATCGCAATTAATTCGCGTTGGTGCATTTCATCCGCGTGCTATTTTTGCAAACACAACCGCTATTATATCAAAATCGATCCAAAAAAATTCTAGCCAATTTGGCGTGAAATACGGAAAAATTAACAATTAACATTAACTAAGCGAGAGAATTAGAAAAAAATAACGCAACAAAGTTTCGTAACATTTATACGGTATAAATAGAGGAAATGTGCTTAAAGCGCTCGAATTTTTAAAGTTCATCACACGAAAATCAATACGGGTCGCGTAGTAGTGTACGCGCGCCGAAAAAAACTAATACAAGGGAATTAATTTGCGAATGAATATTGTTTGTTTGTACATTTGTTGTTGCTGTTTAGTCATTTACGTTTCGTGCGCGGCAATAAAACGTTGGACGTTTTAAATTATCTACGGCAAGTGGAATGTCGACGTAATTAGATTTTTTACGATTAGGCTATTTTTTGTTTGGCGGCCGGGGGATGAAAGGGGTTCGATTTCTCCACGAATAAAGAGAATTCGTGCATATTGCGATTTAATATTCATAGGAATTATTATTCACTGATAGTATTTATTGCTTTTTTATCACCTTCCAGACGGAACGTGCCACGGTTTTAAGCTCTATTAATGTTGCCAGCAAAATCCTTAACTGTCAATACATTTATGAATATTAAGAGAGTCTTGGAAGAGGAATAAAAGCGAAAAAGTGCAATGTTACATTGTAAAATAGGGCAATTTAAATTAGATATTGCTAAAAATGATTTATGTACGTGCCCGGCAAGTCGCAATTTAAAATTTCCAGTCACAACTACATTTCTCAATACAATTCTGACATGTGATTGTTGCCAGATCATTTTATTTCCAAGATGAACGAGCAAACAATAGCGCAACAACGGCGAAAATCCCTCAATGCCATAAAGCAACTCGCTTTTATTGACGCCATCAAAAGAGCGGGCGTCTTACACGTGTTTAATGTTTTATTGATAACAACACAACCGCACACACATCACATTATCAATTTATTTCTCTCTCCTAATACATTACCTGCAAAATAAAAATCAAATATATTTATAATACATATGTAAAAAAGTGGAAGGGGGCTTTAAATTTTCTAATGTAAATCGTCGTCGGTGCTGAGCAGCCGCTTGATTGGATCGAGCCGGGTCCAGATGTAGCCAGGCTCGCAGGTCGGATACACTCTCGGATACGGCGTCGTCTTCGATTTGTAGTAGTCGGAGGGCGCGTGCATCATGAACTGCATGCAATTTAGATTGCGCGGCACATCCTCCTCCGGACCTGTTGTAATATTAACAATAATAGCATTAGCACTTGAAGGTAAATATGATTTGCGCTAAGCCCTGACGCTTAGCGCGCGCTTGTTGATTTAATATTGTACGATATAGTGCAAATATCTGGGTGTCGGGATTGACACTCCAACAACAATGGCACGGGAATTACAGCACACAAAAGCTAAGACTAAGCAATTTCGGCCATTCACCAAATTTTGAATTCACGACCTACAACAGTGATTAATTAGAAACAATTATTAATAAAGAGAGTAGTAGTAGTAGTTAAAACTTACACTGTCGTTAAACAAATTTTTAATAAAATCATTATTCCTACTTCTAATCCTATTACAACGTATGTGTTTGGTGGCACTAATTTATTCTAATCTTCACTCTAAAACAGCTTAAGGATATCCGATATGTTTCCACGATTGACAATTGTATTATATAGTATAAAAAAAAGTATTGTCGTATTATTGGCGTATTTTTATGATTTGCAATATACTCAAACACAAAGAGAATTGTTATCACCTACTGTAGGACTCGAACTCACGACCCTGAGAGTAAATGTCTCATGCTCTACTGCATGAGCTAGCAGACCTTATGCATGACCTTTATATCATTGCTCTTATATACAACAATAATTTATTACCGAATATAAATTCTATTTGTAAAAATTATTACAAATAATACGTCTAGCACTGAAATAGTGATTAAAAATCCCATTTTGTTCTAAACTATTCTCCATTTTTTTTTAAACTCTATCTATAAGGGAAGTATGTAGGTACATTTAAAACCGATTACAAAATTTTAAGCGAGCACGACGAGTTAATAAAAAATATTGTAACATCATAAAAATGACATTGCCATTAAAAACAATTTTTTCAAAATGTTTATTACATCAAATTTTGTTTACTATATATGAAAAATAGATAATTTCAAAGAAGAAAGTAAACGAAATGCCAATAAACATAAAATAGACGTTTCCTAATTTTACTAAAAATAAAAACGATTTTTATTCTCTTAACTACAGCTATATTAGTTGTATTCCAGAAAGCATCAATTCTATCTCAGAATAGTCATATTAATTTGAAACAGCATCAAATGTATTTCAGATTAGTTATTTGAATTTCAGAATACATAAAATCAATTTAATTATTCTGAAATACATTTGATGCATTCTGAAATTACTTTGCAGCATTTAGAAAAATAACTGTAGAAGATGTAATCAGAGCCTAATTTACCACAAGACAAAGAAAGCACATGCTCGGAGCCTGTCATACTTTTTACAAACATCATTTGTATTAAAAAACCGACCCTTAAATGTTTAATAAGATTATATTAAAAAAAATGTGTAAATTAAGTTATACTATTTGATAAATAGCAAAAAATCTCTTAAATTAAGACATTTTTAATTCAAACGTGTAGAAATGGTAGTATTAGTTTGGAATTACTGTTTACTAATTTCGTTTCAAAACTAAAGAAAATTCTTGAAATCACAAAATGGGTATTTTCCACTTTATATGGTTAATGCGCAATATGTTGAAGGTGCGTGCAATTTTTATTGTCTATGAAAACACGAATAATTCCCAGACAAAAATGGCAGACGCAATGTCAATATTTGTGTGCGCTCAAATCCATCCCGGGTAATTATATGCATCAACCTAATACCTCCCAGCCGATGTTTTCACATACGTAACACGTTTCGACGCCGCCGTCGCCGCCGACTCTTAAAATGCACCAATTAATATTTAATGCAACAAATTAAATTTTTTCCACGTTTTCCAAACGCAAACACAAATAAAACCGCTTTTATTTTTGTGTTCGCTCTTCGCATCTTATAAATATCTAATTAATTTGAATATTTCAAGCACAACAAGAAGTGCACGCTCCCATCTAGTTTTCATCAATTCGCCGACGAATATATAACATTTTCAATAATTTACTCTTTGTTGTCGTTTGCGCGCATTATTCATTGCAAGTTTGGTCGGTTGACCGCAACAGCTACTTTCATGTGCAAAATTTGCCATGCTGTTGTTCTGTGTGATTCGATTCTTGTGCGCTGAAATTAATTAACCGACAGTATGTTGCAATTGTTTGTCCAGTTTACTGAACACGTTGAAGGGCTGTATGAAAGGTTAAAGGGCAACGCTGGGAAACTTAACGGCCACTTCCGGCCCGACATATCAACTCGATGCAAAATTCAATGATTCACCACACCAAAAACATGATTTTCATTGCTCCAAAATTAAAATACTCATATGTAAGTATAGAATATTCTTCTAAATTAGATAATAATCTGACCTTTACCGTTCGCATATTTAATTCTACGTTATCAGATTGCTATCAGTGCATCCCACATGTATATTAATTGCTAAATAAATTATCTTAGAATAGATCTAATCGTAAGTATATACATTGATTGGGTAAAAATAAGACTGGTATGTGTGGTGAATTTTATAGACGCTTAATTGTACGTACCGAGCACATACGATGCTGGATCAAAGTATTTGTCCGGTGGTGGGCTCTCCTTCGTTGGTAGCAGCCACGTTAAAACAGCGCTTTTCTCACAATACTGATCGGTGAGGAAACCTCGAATTTGTGCGTAGTATGTATCACCATCCTCGTCCATTAAACTGACAATATCTCCTTCCTGATAGTAGTTACCCTGGAAGTATATGTATTAGCATAAAAAATACAAATTAATTATCATAATCTACCTTGTAATAAACCCAGTCACTGGTGACTGGCGTGGCAACAGCTGTAGGCGCTTTGCGCGGTGATTTCTTGAATATGCATCGTCTGCTTCGACCTTTTGGAGGTGGTGGCCTCACCTGTGTTGTGGAGTTCGATCGTGATTTACCCGAATGCCGTGTTGTGCGTAATGTTCTCAGCTGCTTCTTTTTCTCAGCCTTTTCTTCATCGTCCGACTTATTTTCTTCCTTCGCCTCATTAATGCAATCCAAGCAAATTGCACCCAGATTTTCAGCGTTAGTCCATAGCGGCGATTCCTCGGTTTCACATTTTAAGCAAACAGGATTTCCGCGTAACGGCATTGTTTATTAACATGCAACAAATGCTGATCGCTACTTGTTTATAAAAAAATTAGGTTATGTTTGATGTGTTAATGTGGTTGCATAGGTAAAACAGCCAAAACCGCGGAAATACATTTACAAAACTATCTTATATTTACGCACATTTAAATTTATAAAAGTAATATAAAATTATTCTAGTTTTAAATACTATTTAAGAGTATTTATAAAAACAAAGTTTGCTGTGTTTTTAAGACGACAATCAATTTATATTTGAATTCACAAAACGTAGGTCCAAGCTCCAACCATATATTACAGGAAACTGCAAAATTGTTTTGTTTTAGTATAGTGGCGCCCTTCACGTTAGTTTCTATAATTAGAAACAACAATATAACCATGCATTTAAAGATCAGTAGATTTTTAAATAAAATAAATATGATATTTCTAACACATATAAAACATGACGATTAAGAATTGGTAAGTGTTTTATTATAGTCTAAATATTTCAGCAACACACAAGCCGTGCCATTCGCATAAAATCTGGTTTTTATGAAAATATACGCTTAATAATTTTCCTTTTTTATCTGCGTATTATAAATGCCAAATACCATTATAAAAATAGAACGTTCAGCAAGGTATATTATAACTGCAAAGTGAACATTTTATTAATAATTTATTACAATTGCAAATTTTTGGCAATACGCTGGAACAAGAGCTTGTTTCCGAAATATAACAAATGCCGTGCGACGAATTCTATCATTAGATACACCCACGCGATGCCAAACTGCTTACAGCCACCCTCAAATATGTATTGTAATGGAAACCCTCACAACAGGTGCCCCTGCTATTTACACAGAAGCCGAATAAGTAACGAGCAACAATGCGAGGCGTTAAACGATGGAAAGCACTATTTAACATGCCAGGATTAAGATCTACATGGGGAATATGATATATGCAATAGATAGTAGTTGAGGACTTGATTTTCAGTGACGGCGTTAGGGTTGGGCGCGGTTAGGCTAGCTAACAGGAAAATTGAAGATTCTATAATCTAAAGAAATATAAATATTCATTTAATAGTGTTAAAAAACATTTATTCATGGTTATTTATGACTTTTCTAAGAAGGTTTCACATTGATGGGTTATGTTACAACATTGGGTTTTTAAAATTTATTATTTGAATTTGGCTAATCTACTTTTTTCTACATTATCTAGAAGTTCCATTAAATTCGATATACAGAGTGACAACTGGACGAATTTGAAATAAATGTTATACAAGAAATCCTCAAGATAATACGATTTTATTATCATCAAAATGAAGTTTACATAATGCCATTTACAATGTGTATCAAGTATGGAAAATAATGTCATCCAGATGATGACCATCAAGTTGGATGCAGTTATCGATCCTCTTTATTTCTGTTCCCAAGAAATCTTTTTTTACGTTTCGGAGATGTGCTGTGACATCCAAAGTTTCCAAACCTGTCAATTTGTGATTATTTTCTGTAGGGATATTTAAAGAGCGGAGACTCGTACTTTCATCGACTTGAAGAACATAATTTGCCAGGAAATCGTCATCTTTAGGACATTATTTTCCATATTTAATACACATTATAAATGGCATTATCTTGCAAATTACTTGTGTAACATTTATTTTAAAATTGTCCGGCTGCCAGTTGTCATCCTGTACCATTCTATTCGAATCAATACCTTAATTTGTCCAAAAGAGAATCAGATTTTGAGAAAACCCATAATAACCTAAAGATAGCTCTATTTAATCTTTTTTTTTCTAAAGTGCGTTGTTTCTAGAAAATCTATAGGCACTTTGGTTTTAATAGCTCATTAACTTTAACTTAAATTTCTAAAATGTTGTTGCCCAACCAAATAAAAAAAGCTGAAGCCGCCACTGCTAATTTTGTTCTACTTTGACGCTACAACATACAACGTATACTACTTTTTGATGTATGACAGAACAAACAGAATCGATCTTGTTTGACGCTGATGATGTGCAAGTAGCAACAACAATAAATTGCCATAAAACCTGTCGACGAAATATTGTCGATCGTCGTGCAAATACCTTGTGCTTGCGCTTGCTTACTTACTTACTACTTACATGCGACACGCACAAACAAGAAAAACAAATTTGATTTATTTGATTGGAATTCCAAACGATTAACCAGCGCGATAAAGAATGTTCCCATTTTTATATAGATATCCTTGACTCAGCTATCTTATAATAATAAAAATTAATGTGTTAATTATCGTGTGGTGTAATGTAAATATGCAATTAATTATCGTTCATGCATTGTAAATGGTTTTCGGCCAAATATTTCCTTGTTAGCCGGCTGGTGGAGAGGAAGTGAAAATATTTTTCACATAGCTTCAAACAAACGCTCAATGCCAATTATGAAAAAAATGTATCGCTTAATTCAAACCACTTAATTGACATTTTATTTTATCCAACAACAGCTATAAAATGAAAAAAAATAAACTAAACCGACTAAAATGTATCACTATGTAATATAATTGTTTAAACATGGATACGAGTAGTTGGTACGTAAATGGAAAAAGTTACGGCTAAATTAATTCGCGTAGGATGTCAATGCCAACAATTATCTCGAAATGGTTGTTTATAAATCGATTTGTTCGTTTAGAATCGACGTATTGTTATTCAACTGGAAATTTTATTCAACTACTGACATTTATCGCCAGAAAACAATTCAAGAGCTTTTTATTATTTTTTTTTACATTTTTGTATAATATTTTTCCACTAACTTATTAAACGTTATATTTTATTTCTAATTTGTATCAAAAACAGTGAAATTAAATATGTTTAACTATTATATATTGCTGGATTTTATATTTATCGATTTTTTATTATTCAAATAGAAAAAACAAATAAATGCAACTATAATGTTAGAGTTAAAATTGTAGTATTTATATTAATATAATATAATTTAGCAATATAAAATCTAAGATAACTACTTTTCCTATTTTATCTTATTATTGACATTTAATTTCTCAAAACCACAATTTCTTGGCTTAAAAACTACTATTAATAATGTTTAGTAATGTTTAGTAGTAGTTTGTCAAAAGCTACTTGCAAAATAATCATTTTAATACTTGTTGTACGAAAAATAAATTAAAAATATAAGCAAATGATACAAATATTAATTTAGAGTTACAAAGCATCAAATGTTTATTTTATTTTATTTTATTTAACTATTAGGAATTATTAGACAATGAATATGTGTTATCCTGCCATAAATAGACTGAGGTCACTACTAAAATTAACGATTGCTATAACTTTAAAATTTTGAAAGTGATATAAATCCATTCATTTAATTTATTTATTGGGATATTAAAGGTTTTGTGTTTCAACAAAGTTAAAAACTGTTCGCGTGTAAGTTTTAGAGAATTTTATTTGGAATTTCTACTGAGATAACAGCAATTATTAACTTAAACCACTTTCAGAATAAACTGTTTTGCCTTGATAAAAGATTTGAAGGAATTCTGGTCGAAAATGCTCCATTTAAAGAAATATGCATACAAATTGTCTTCATCTAATTCTAAATAGATAAAAGTAATGTTTGATTTTTAAAGTATGAATGATGAAATTGAGTTAAGCCAGTTTCAACATATTTATTTTAGTACTTAAAGTAGTTACAAAATGTTCAATTGCTTGAAGGTATTTAAACCCAAGCTGTTTCTGGTGATTTACCTCAAATTATGATGACTAGTAGGTATATAATAAACTATTAAACATGGAAAATGAACTGCATTCAAAATTTATTTCTCTTAGCTCGCATATAAAATCATTTTATTTGAATTAAAATTAAAAGGAGAAACACTTGTTTATGTTTTACAAATATTAATTTATTGACTATTTGCTAAGATCTTTTCGACTTCACAGTTTTCGTCAGGTAGTCAATAAATTAATATTTGTAAAACATAACCAAGTGTTTCTCCTTTTAATTTTATTTAAAATTTTTAAAATGTTTTACCAAGTGCCCAGCACAACATCCTTAAATCATATAAAATCATTTCGTTTTAGGCAATGCGTACAAACACATCCCTCCTTCCAATTACATTTCACTCACATCATCGCGCATCAAATGCATATCTATCTATATAATTTATCTTCATATTTTAACAATGTTGTATCTGAATAAGAAAATTCAAATTTTTATTTATCATAACAATATATATATTACGCATTTTTGTAGAGTTATCACCCCTCTTACATTTATTCATATTGCTGATCTAATTCACTTCTAAACGCGCTAAACAGACAATATTTTTTGTTATTAAAAAAAAGAACGATTATCATTATCAATGCGAGATATTAATTGCTATTATGAATTCATTCAAACAACTCATCAATTATTCACTCCATTATCTAAACGATGAGACTGCTCGTGAATTAATACAACAAAAAAATCATTATCATTATCAGCGCTGCAAATTTAATTAGATCATTGCTAAATTCACAATATCGTAAATAAATGTTATTTACAGACAATTCCATTTGCTATAAATGTGTGTATTTGCATGTGTGTGAATGTGTGGATGTGTGCGGCTTTTTTATGCTAGCATCTTTTTTTGCTGCGATTCCTATCTGTCCGGAGCGGTTTTGTTGTAGCATGAATATTTGTTGAGGTATATGGACCGAAAAAACGTGATAAAGCAAACGACAAACTGATAGGACGTTTTAGCGAAATCTATCTCCAAATACTGAACTTTGGCAAGTTTTAAATGTTTGATATTTGCATAGAATGCCATACAACCAACCGTTTGCAATTCTAATATTTATAAATCGAGTCCGAATATGTTAGAAAATTTTTATCGTAGGCGAATATTAAAATGTTTTTTTGGTTTTGTTATTGAATTGCCAAGTACGACACATGGTAATCAACAAAATATTTACATAATTTATTATTTATAGAGTATTATATAGTAATTAAAATATTTTTACTGAGTTTGCGAATCAAATGATGATTTCTAACACTATACTTTCTGATAAGAACAAACACTGAACTAAACAGTTTGCAAATTCTTTTTGTAGTTGCAATTATAATAAACAACTTAACAAAAAAGTGTTTTGATAAATTAAAAATGTAAAATAAATTATATTCTACCTAGGCGAATATTAAAAGGTTTTTTTTATTTGTTGTTGAATTGCCAAGTTACTAAACATTGTAATCAACAAAATATTTACATAATTTATTATTTATAGAGTATTATAAAGTAATTCAAATATTTTTACTGAGTTTGCGAATCAAATGATGATTTTTAATACTATATTTTCTGATAAGAGCAAACACAGACCTAAACAGTCTGCAATTTCT
>JARJDW010008645.1:0-26754 GCA_030264715.1 Adinopsis sp. GC000173 | reverse complement strand
CCAAAATGTGTGCGCGTGGTTGAAAAAACAAAGCAATTCAACAAGGATCGTTTTATATTACGTTTCGTTTGCGCCACAACCACCACACGAACGAAGAAACGAACAATGCGATTTAATGATATGACGAAAAAAGCAACAAATCTAATTTAATATTTTAATACATGGCTATCTTTAATCTTTAATTGCGATCCGCTTTTTGTTTAACTAAATTGTATAATGTGGTTGTTCCCAACTAGGCGATGAAACGTTCGCCGTTGTTGTTGTTTAATATTAATCGCGGCGGTGCAATTTTCTAATCGTAATAATAAAAGAATCGCATTATTAATTGGCGTGAAATTGGCCGTAAAAGCGGCTGCCGAACGACGATGGTGATGGTGTGATGGGGTGGTTGGATGTGGCAAACGTGTCTTTTCACTGATTTCACCAATTTGCGCACGAAGCACGCGTATCAATCAATTATTTAACGATGTATGTATGTATGCATGCTACGAAGAAAAAGAAGCAACATTGAATCTTCTACTAACCTTGGTGTTGTGCGAAATTTCGTCGTAAAAGAGTTGTGTATGTGTGATTCGTGCTGATAAGAGCGCGCGCCAGATGTGGTTGGAATTCCTCTCCTCTTCGTACAGGCCAACACAATTGGTGCAGGCGGTTTTTATTGTTTCGTCGTCGTTTGCTCTTCTCTCTGGTATGTTGTCGTATTTTTCGGCGTGCACGTTGTTGTTGTTATTGACACCACGCGAACGAAACAAATGAAATGCACACACGCGCTGTGATCGAGCGAATTAACGCTTAACACTAATCATTTGGAAGGAATTAAATCAGAGCGCAACCAACAGCAGCTCCTCGATATAATAAATCTATCTTCCAAGTCCGAGGTGTTAGTAGGTACTTGAACACACGTTGCTGCAATCGTACTGAGTCCAGCAGAGTCATACCTGCGCGTTTACCGTACGAACTAAAATCAACCCCCACCCGTCCGCGCTGCATGCATTATTTTTCGCAATAAAGCGATTTTAATCAATTTTGCACGCTGGACACATTCTTTATAACAAGTTTAACGCACCGCATTTCATCAAACGCATCAAACACTCCACAAACTTTACTAATTTCTTAAAAAAATCAACAAATTCATTATTTACCAAACATTAGATGAAATCTTAAGCATGTTCCATGTACGATGTGTTGCCTAGTTTATTATTACACGTGTAAATGAATTTGCCGCACTTTGCTGAATTGCTGAAAATTCTGCATGGTAATCGTACCATGCCATTCAACTTGTAATTAAAAACGTTGCATTATATTGCAAATAATTGATTGCGTTAGTGGATCATTGACATTATGTAGAATTTTTTGCTCAGAATTAGCATTTTTCCACCAACAGGATGTAGTTTCAAATAAATTTGCAATTTTTTTATTCAATATAAACAGGAAATAATGTACTCGTTTTCAAAAAGTTTCATATATAGCGAAATAATGATAAAAATAATCAATTTGTTTGAATGAATTAATGTAGTGGTTCTCAAAGTGGGTGATATCGCCCCGCTGTAAGCGTTTTCCCAAAGACGTGGGGCGATTAGTAACATATTGTATTTTGGAGACAGAGCAAAGAAATCGCTTCAATATAATAGAAAATGCTGAATTAAAATTAGTTTTGATAAATTTTGAACCAAGAGAATTTATTTCTGAATTTTGCGAAATCTAATTTTGAAACTAATAAACGCAACAAAAAGTTTCAACAGGGGAGCGATAACACAAAACGATTTGATTAAACGGAGCGATGTTTCATTTAAGTTTGAGAAACACTGAATTAATGTATTGTAGATTTTTTTTATTATTTTTTATAATACATAATTTATATTTAAAAAATAATTAAATTAAATCTTAGAAGACAAGATAAGATGATAATAATCAAAAAAAAAGAAAAAGAAAACAAATGAATTACATACTGTGTATTTAATATAAATAAAAAACGAGGCTTAGAAACAAAATGAAATCTACATTTAAATATAAATATATACATATAGAATAAACTAGAAAAAAATAATTATTATAAAAAATTATGTAAATGAGAACACACTGTATATTATTATTATTATTATTATTATTAATTGTTACTTTTTTCATTCATTTTTCGCATTTTAAATTTTTAGTCATAGATAAATTGGTTGTTTTAAGCATCGCTGAGGTAGAATTTGTTATCTTTCAATTTCTTTCCCATTTTCTTTTTGTTTATTGATTATTGCATTGTTGTTGCAAAGAAATTTTGAATTTATGATGTGTGTGGTGTGGAATTTGATTAAAATATGATGATAAAATATCAAAAAAATAGAGGGGTGGGTGTCTAAGAAACAATTGAATTGAATTGAATTAATTTGAATAACGTGGTTTTTACATGTACATTTAAACTATATAATAATAATAATTAATATAATATTTTGTTTTAAATGTTAAAATTTAATATTTTGTGTATTTTTTATGTTTAATTAAATATTTACAATGATTTTTTGCTGTTGATTGATTGTTTTAAAATTATAAAATATATAATAATAAAATCATATAATATGCTGTTAATTTACAAAAAAGGTTTCTACATAAATGTATTATATAACAAAAAAAAAATGCATTTTATTTAAAGGTTTGTATTCTCTTCTCGCTAAACAACATGTTGCTTTTTTAATTAAGACACCAAAATGATTTGTTTTCCTTTGTTAATCGCTAAGTTATACAATTAAAATAATAAGTAAACTATTCTTTTATTTATTAAATACACATTTATTGATGGCGTTTCTTTTTGAAATCATTTAGAATTTGAACACAATATTACTCCGTCTTCTCGACCTAACGTTAAAACTACTTTTTACGCAATTTTTCAGTTTTTAATTTTGCATTTTATTTACCTAAATAAACAGTCTTTAGTGGTTTTTTTTATTTTGTTTTTAATTATTATATGTATTTTCTTCATTTTTAGATTAAGACTAAGATTTTTTCTTGTTTAGTAAAAGAATAGTTTTTTGTGTTTTTTTTACGTTTAAGTTACACATTGAAAACAAAATAGCAAATTGCGAATGTTGCTCATCATCTCATGCTTGTTCTATCATCTAACAACCATCATCGCGTTTTGCTGTTTAAATAAACTTCAAGTTACTTAAAGAAATTAACTATAAATTTTGCTACAGAAACAATTGATGCTTTTTTTCATATATAAAAATTTTCGCATTGAAGTTTATTTAATGTCTATACAAACATCATTCTTTTGTTTTTTGTCAACTTAATAGCTATATAATACACATCAAAGTCATGATTTTTTTTCTTATTAAACTTTTTTCCTATGCGCGATCGTTTTCCACTCATCCAAAAATCATACATACAAAGAAAGAAACAAATGGAAAAACGATTCTTTTAGTAATATGTACATACAAGAATAAAGATGATTGCGCCTCTTGTTTTCTTTTTATATAATGCGTGATAATAAATAAACTATGTATATTTTACAATCATTTTATAAGTACAAACATGTAATATATTCATTTTTTGCATTTTTGTTTAGAGAGCACAGCTACTGATTAATAATAAATTGGAGAGGACTAAAACAAAAGAGCAACCATTTAACAAAACAAATATACAAAAGTAATGTAGCAGTATAGTATTTTTTAAACAAAATAAACTATGCTTAATTATTTACAAGTCTATGTTAAGAAATTTTCTTTTATAATAATAAAAAAATCAAACGATTTTCCTTTGTTTTTCTGTCTAATAAAAATAACAAAATCAGTCGCTTTTTGTCACGTGTTAGATAAATAATACAATAATTACGTTCTCTTCATTCGTTTGTAATTACGTTTTGTTTCGTGTATAAAAATCCATGCTCCTTTGTTTTTTACGCATAAATCTAAAATTAAATTAAAAAAATCATCACAATTCGCTGAAGTTAAATAATACAACATTTTTTAATGTTTTTATAGCAATATAAGATTAATAAGAAAAAAACACGAAAAAAAAAAACAAAAGAACACTTGTAGTTATACATAATCCATTAATAATAATAATAATTATAAAAAAAACAAATAGAATATCAGTCTATTAAGAATTGATTTAGTAGTGAGCAAAAAATTTTTGTGAATCTTGATTTATAATACAATAATAATAACAATCTAGAAAAACAAAAAACAAAAAAATCGACGCGCTTTTCTCTAATATGTAATGCTGCTGCTGTGTTTCGTGTTTTGTTGCTTCGCGTATATTCTTGTGTGATAAATTAAGTACATTGTTAATAAATAATTTCGCAACGATTCGAAATGATGATGATGAAAGAAATGATGTGTTAATAATAATAATAATGATGATTTTCATCGTTCGATTAATAATAAATAAATGCAAGGAGATCATTGATTTGTAATTATTGTTACAACAAACTAATTAACATAAACAAAACACTATTCAGCTTTTTTTGTCAATTTTATGCGCGCGCTTATCACATCCTTTTGTTTTTCTTATTTTTTTTGTAATTATTTAAAAAAAAACTTGTTGAATATTTTTGAACACATTGTTTTCATTATACAAAAAAAAAGAAACTAAAAAGAACAATAATTCATTACACCTATAAAAAATAAATGAAAATCGTTTTATTTATCAAGTTGAAATATATTTGATTTCTGTAAAATAATCATCATGGCACACTTTGATTTTTGATTCAAAGTTTCGCTGATTGTGAATGCTTTTTCTTTGTTTGAGGTGTTTTTTTTTGGAAGTTGTATAAAAATGTGGCAGTGAAACTTGGCAGTGTTTCGTTCCATTTTTCAACATCAACAAGAACCAAACTTTATATATATAATAAATAATGGCTGACAATCGCAGCAAAAACACCAAAACTCACTAGAAATTAAAATTGCCTACTACACAATTATCATTATTAAAATTATAAAATTCGAATTGCACCACAATTTTGATTATGCATAATTTTGGAATGTTTACAAAAAAAATACATTTCGGTGTTTTCACGCATTGTTTGACTTGTTTGCGCAATTAAAACAAATATACTTCAACTTTGCAATAAACTAAATAAAACAATTGAATAAAAAACAACCAGTAAATTGAAAAACACAAAAATTGGCAGTGAAATTATTTAGCTGGCTGTAGTTTCTATGATTTTTTTCTCTCAGACAAAAAAAATCGCGTTAATATTCTCAACATCCATCCTCTCACTCATAGCCATTCGCAATCACACTCTATAATCCTTCGCTAATTTATTTACTTTACAATAGTTCATTTGTTTTTCATTAAAAAAAAAAGCCTAATAATGATGAAAATGCATTATCATTAGTTTTTTTTTTGCTTTTCGTAATAAAGAAGAAATCTGTACAATTACTTAATTAGTTCATTCAATCATGACACGAGTTGTTAGCAGAGCGCTTGTGTACTAAAAACAACGAGATCGATTAGATTAGCTCTTTTGTATGATAGCACCAATCATGTTTTGGATTGGATTTAGTTAAAATATGCATCAACCCTGTCATGTGTTAATTGAATTTTATGTATTAGTTAAATATCACGTTGCCTTGCACGGTTTGCGTCTGTGCTTTCGTCTGACGATCGTTTCATCCGCTGCTCTCGATGATTCGAACAGGACTGGATTTAGCTTCGTTTTCGTCGATGCTTGCAGTTTTGGTATTTGTACAGTTTTCGTTTGCTTATACTCCTTCTCAGTTAGCCACTCATCCTCAACTCTGCAAATAAAACTGAAGTAAATGAAATGTTCAAAGAGTCAATGTGCTTTCGGGCTTGTATATGTGTGTGTATATGCCCATAAAGCATATATTATGGTTAACGATGTCATTACTTGTTAAGCTATGTCTAGGTGTAGCTATTACAATAACTATTTGCTAATTTACTTCCTACATTCAAGTTTAACGGCTTCATCTGTTCATAAAAGAAGTGCACTGAAATAGATTACGGGCGCGTGTATTCAAACTTTTGATCTAGCTGTGACAAGCTTTATGTAAAATGATAAACGGCAGATAGAAATAGTTGTTTTGACCTATTTGATACTTGGCTAAAATGACTATATAATGACAGTCATTACAAGCAATTATTTTAAACAGATTAATGTTTAATATAACATATTAATCACAACATTTTATGCATTTCAGTAATCGCTTTTACATATAAAATCTATAAATGGAATTTTCTTTATTATATTTTATTTTATTGTAAATGCATGTAATGTTATCATGTTTCCATTTATAAATAATAATAAAATCAAACGAAATCTGATTTTATCATCCATACATATATTTTAAATATCGCATGTTGAATTAACCGAAATATTATTTTAGATATTTTTTAACAAACTAATAAACCCTAAAATAATTTACACATTTTAATAAACTTGTTTTGGAATGAATGAAGGTCTACTGAATAATTTCAATGAAATGTTTTACAGGCTCTCTAACGCTAACCAGTTGCCGAACAAAAATTTCTGCATGAACGCATTTTCCCAAATTAATATTAGAAATTAATGCCTTGCAGATTGCAGCCAGCGATGCATAATTTTAATGAATATTGAATAAATAAAGTCTGAATGTATGTGAGTATGGTGGTGTGGTTGTGTATAAATACTTACAGGTTGGTTGGATGCCATCGCACCAACATTTTGCGAGTGCCATCTCCCTCAACTCGACGTGCCAGTATTTGGCTGTGTAGCAAAAGACTATCACCCTGTATACTATCGAAATTCCCCATTGTACGTTTCTCAGTCATTGATAATAATTTATATTGTAAGCCTTCCATGATGCCAGAATCCATGAAATCAAACATTCGTGCTGCAAAATAGAAATAAAGCGAATGTAGTAAAAATTTTAAAAGAAACTTTCCAGACAATGTCATTAACACGCTAATTGTTTTGAATTTTTAAAATGTAATCGATAGAATAATTGATGGATCATTATTTACCTGACCATGGTTGCCGGCGAAATCGGATCTTTTTGCCGTTGCGGCGAAAAAGCTTCACCGAACCATTCTCAACCGACTTCTTTGCGCTACCATTTTGCGTCGAATCGGTATTGAAGTGTCCATTCACATGGCGTTCCAACGCTAACTGCAATGTGAAAAATAACATCTATGATGAATTCAATAAGTGCGCATTATTATTACACAAACTACTACAAAGCGGCAAAACGAAACAATGTATGTAGTAATGCAATGCATAATAAATCATTCTCGTTTATTAACTTTCTGGGCGTAAATTAAATCGTCAATTGTTTTTTCGCATCAAAATGAAAACCAAAAAAAACAACGTCGAAAATTTGCGGTTAGTGTTTTTCTGCTTACTTGTGAATTAAATCTTTGTCCACAGCCATCAACAATACACCTAAATGGTTTCGAGCCAGCATGCGCTAAAACATGTCGTTCAAGCCATGATTGCGAACACGACTTTCGACCATGTACTTTACAGCCTTGCCATAAACAAACATATTGTTCTTGTGTGGCTTGAGATATCACATGTTTCACCTATAAAAAGAAGAAGAATGGAATGAATCAATGAAATAACGATATAGTGATAGAAAGCACTAACCTGTAGATGTTCTAGTAAGGCACCGTTGGTATCAAATTGTGCTTCACATTGATCCCATTGACAGGTCGCAGTATCACCTGAAGACGATGAATTAGTTGAATTAACTTGTTGATTATCACATGTTTTCGCCGATGAGACGGCAGGTGGAAAGCGCAATGTTTTCGGCTGCGATAAAATCGGTGATTTATTATCAATGATGGCATCATCAGTCTTATCAGCATTCGTACTGGAAATGCCCGAATCGGCCGGACTCAGTTCCTCGGCCACCAGACAATCAGCCGGCGCGCCACCGTCATCGTTCGTCGATGAGGTGACCACTGGCTGTTGAGCTGGACTATTCTGCTGCGATGGTTGTGTACACACCGGCTTTTGTATGTTTTGTATATTGGCTGTTGGTGTGATAACCGTCGGCAGCGCCGTATTAATAACTTGATAGCTTTTCGGTGGCATATTTAGTTTAACGTATGCGGTTGACATTACTGATGCAGTCGTATTCAATTTGACACAATTGAAAGCTGATATCTTCTGAATCGGCTGAAGAACATTGATGCATGATGGTAGTGTCGGTATGAATGTTTTCGGTGCTTTGGTTTGGATGTAAGTTACGTTTGGAATGAATGTCGTTATGATCGGCTGAAAATTGTTAACATTCAGGATTTTTTCAGGCTGTTTAGTTGGCGGCGCCGGTAGGATTTTTCGTGGGATCGTACGTGCCGTGCTTGACACGGTGGAGACTTGCGGCGCCAATCTTTGCGATGGTATCGGCACCTTTTTCGTTTTATTATTATCGACTAGGTGGTTGTTCTGGTTGAGAAACTTGTTATTATTGCAATTTGTTGTTGTTGTTGTTGTAGTTTTAATTATAATGCTCTGCTTCATGATATTGCTCTTGTATTGTGATTTAAAGTATTCGGTTATTTTGCCTTGCTGCAATTTTGGTATTTCAACTTTAGTCGGCTGTTGTGCGTTCGTTTTCGTCGTTGAGGTTAAATTGTTGTTTAGGCATTTCGGTGATGTTGCATTGCTATCATTGCTTATCTTGACACGTTTTGTTGTTGTTGTTGTTGATGTTGTCGTTTGAAAGGCAGACTTATTATTATTATTATTGTTATTGTTATTATTACACGATGATGAAGTGCGTTTTAATGTCGTCGTCTTCGTCGTAGTTGTTGTCGTTTGTTGCTCATCGTTCCATAGCCATGGCGGATGATGGACGTTCTGTGTTGGCGGCATTTTATTATTTGTTGTGGTTTGAGTCGGATTTGATGACGAGTCCTCCGAATGGCTAGATGTTGTACTAAATGGTGAACCCGGATCGGTTATGTCGCTCGATGCTGTTGAACTGCCGCTACAGTCCGTACAGCTCAAAATGGCCACACCACTGAAACAAACAAAATATTAAATTATTATTAATAATATTAATTACAAATCAATTCAATTGTTTACATTTTCAATGTCCTAACTTCAAAATTTAAAGTCAAATATTCTTTCTTTCTTTCTTAAAGTTAGATATATATCATAATAAAAACGTAGTAGTGAATTGTAAAAGAAATAAAAGTTACCAACGGGCATAAACAGATAACTAAGAAAATATGTCTGAAATTTTTATGTTTTCATGCGGCGGCGATCAATAACAAGTAATGTTTCAGCGCGCCGTATATTAAAGAAAGCTTCGAAATCTATCAATATTTCACATATCACTGAAAATTTAATTGAAATAGTTTAGAACTTTAATCATAAAGATTTTACTAACAATGAAATTATTGATAGCCGTGCTATGTACTTGTCTTAAATAATTAAAATATCCACCAAACGAGACGACTGCGATAAAATGATATAATTATAAATGTGTTCGACACTTTATTAAAAAAGAATAATCGTCTATTAATCATCATTATAATTAAATTACAACTAAATATAGTTATTTATTTATAAATTCGGTTAAATTTAATGCCGCTGACAAAACTTGAATGTCACATCCGGTTTTGTAAATTTACACTTTTTCTTTCATCGAAGAAGGTAGTAGCAAGCGGCAGCAGTATTTTATACCTTGTTTTCTTCGAGAAATGAAAAAAATGTAGTAGTAGTAGTCGTAGTACCTACGATGAATGCTTTATTTTACTCAGGTATAAAATGCATTTTATTTCTATGCATGTATGTGTGTGGATGAAAATGAAAAACCGTTATGTTAAATATGCCTGTCTCAAATCTAACACTTCCGCACTTTTTCGTTGTGCTGTTGTTGTTGTTGTTGTTGTTGTGTTGGAGAAAAAGCGTAATTTATAATAAATTATACGCGGCGATGTTTTAGCGCATAAATGCGATGTGTGTTGCATATATTAAGCATTAACAGCGCTAATTTATAACTTATTAAATGCAAATATAGTTGCCTACAATCACAACCTACACGACGATTCGTAATCTATGCAAAAAGCGTGCCTCTCTATCCATACCAAAATAAATAAATAAACAAAAGCGAGCGAATGAATTATGAAATTATGAAAATATCAAATGAGTTTTACATGCATAATTAATATTAATAATCAATTACTATCAACAACTTTATAAACGGCATCAATTAACATTAAAACTCAAACATTAAAATCTACAACAATAAAAAGTGTTTGGAAAACCTGTCTGTATGTATGTGTGTATGGGAATGTATATAATTTTACTCGAGTTTATAATTAATACGTTTTTGCGTTTTGCCATGCTTTCGTCGTGTCGGTACGTTACTTTATATTAATTCCACATTTGTGTGAAAATGCATTCTGTTTTCGCTGCAACAATAAAAACACTTTTTTGTCGTTGGTAGTTTTAAGAAAGCAATATAATAATACCTTACATTTATGTATTGTTAAAAATGTTGAGGGTTTTTTTTCTGGTGCCTTTGATGGTGAATAAAAAGGCGTTTATAGAAAAAATGCAATTGAAGGCAGCAGCAGCAGCACATACAAAGGTTTCTTTTTCGGCACACATCACTCTAAAAACTTAACGTAACGTGTTTTACTCATTCTTATATGCTTTTTTTAAAATACATACAGTAATTTCCGTGCGGTGTTCAAAGAAAAACCGGGCGTACGTCATTGCATTTGCATTATGTATTGCAAAAAAAACGTAGGTTATTATGAATTTCCATTTTTCCAACGTATATTTTAAGGAATTTTAAAACAATTAATTAAAATAACTAGTAATTAGCGACTTAACAGTTTAAAATTCGAAGTAAATATGAATAATTAAAAAAATTAACTGGAAAATAGTGACTGTCCATGCAAAAATATCATGTAATGATTACTAATTGTCTAACTACTTCTGGAAAACTATAATTATTATATTTGACGACATATTTAACAAATAAATAATTAAGTTTGACGTAGTTATCAAATATTTTTTGTCAAAGTAGGTATTTTTACAATTAATTTAAACAAAAAGTCGCTGGATTATTTTAAAACATCATTACAAATAATGAATTTGAGTATTAAATACCCCAGTTTAAAGCTTAAAATTCGCAGTAAAAATAATTTATTAATTAGAAATGATTGTTTATGCAAAATTATGGTTTTAATTAAAAATGGTTTAACTATTATTGGAATACTATAATTACGCAATACATTTGATGACACATTCTTGTTTGCAATATAAATGTGAGCGTAAAAAAATGATAAATTGTTTGAATTTGAACCTGGGTCAGCACAGAATTTAAATTTGATGGTTTAAATTCACGCATGGACGTTATTTTTTATGTATACACATTTTTCCCGTCAAAAAACGTGTATATTTTTGCAATTCAATTTAAATAAAACTATGTAAGCGTCATAAAATACGATGTGGTTAATTAAATAAAATAGAAATACATAATACGATTTTTGACGATCAATGGTTTTAAGAATTAAAATTCCTAGTGCTTAACTAGTTTAAAGCTAAATAAATAGTGATGGCATATGCAAAAATATGGTTATATTTAATTACAATTTTTTTAAGTATTAGTAGAAAACTAGAAATAGCACATCCGATTCCATAATTTTTCCTCTAATATAAATGTGAGGATCAAAAATTGTTTGAATAAAATTTAGGACGGCCTAGAATTTAAATTTGCTGTTTCAAATTCACGTACGAACAATATTGTTATTCCTACTTATTTCTTATTAAACAATGTAGAATTTTGCAGTTTAATTTAAATATAGATCATTAAAAATTTTAGTTAATTAATTAAACAAAATAAAATAATTTTTGAGGAGATATGTTTGTAAGAATCATCTAGTTTACAACTTAAAATTTAGAGTAAATAGAACTTTAAAAGAATTAATAGTGATTATTTATGCAGAAATATCGTAATTGTTTAACTCTTATTGGAAACCTATAATAAAAATGTTGCTAAAAATATGTAGCCCTCATAAAAACACCGTCATAGTTAATTAATTAAATGAAATAAAACGATTTTTCGACGACCAATGCTTTTAAGACATCAAAGCGTTCTTAAATTAAATAATTACCATTCGCAATTTTCATAAAATTAATGGACTGATTCATAAGATACAATCTAAACTAATATAAAATTTAATTCGCGCAAAACTTTTACGTGTGTGTGTGTGTTACAGGGTGTATTTTTAAAGTAAATTATCATTTAACAGCCTGCACGTCCGTCCATGACGAGTGAGCGACGACTGACTTCATGGATAAAAACGTTAATTAGTAAAAAGAAAACCATTACCAACCTTGAAACGTTATTATAACTATATATTCCCATGACACAATCGTAATCACATCATCGTGTGTATGATTTCAACACACACATACAGAGCGAAAAAAAAGCGTCAACTTTAACGCCAAATAACATTTAATTCCAAAAAAAAAAAGTATGGATCGGCAGCATTTCATTCATATATCAACGATGATATATTTGCGATAAAAAAGCCCATTTAATATTTCTCGAGCGTGTCGTGCCGGTGCCGTAGTCGTCGTGGTGGTGGTGATGGTGTGGTATACACGATCGATTTTCTAAAATGCATTCTTTCTAATTTGATAGATTGAATTAAATTAGACGGAAATGTGTAGGCGGAAGTTGAAATTTAAAAGGCGCGGTGGTTTCCCTGCGCTGCACTAAAAATCTAGGCCATCATTTTCATGTTAGTTGTTAATTTTGTTGCTTTTTATTGTTGTTCCTATATTGCCATCGCATCGTACGACTGAAAACGTCGATGCGCTGCCTTAGCACTTCGTGGAATTGCGCGCACGTTGGGAAATTGTTAGAACGAAGAAGAAAAAATTGATGGTAAGTAACTGGAAAGTTGTATATATGTATATATACATACATATATATATATAAAAAAAAGGTTTAAAATACAAGTTGAGTGTGTGTATGTGTTATAGGTTATGTGTGTGAGGAAGATGTTGATGGTTTAGGTCAATGGACCTAAAATACAAGGTCAATTTGGTGTTTTTTTATACACGTGGGATGTGGTAGAAACGATATATACACATACACACACACACACTACGGATAGACACAATTTGATGCATTTTCGCAATGGAACGTCGTCCTAACTCGTCATTTCGTCATCATCGTCTCTAATTGCCGCAGCAGCGCATTTATTGCCCGCAAATTAAAATCGAGTTCGATAATTTGCTGCAAGACGCAGATTTTATATGTACTTATGTACTTTATACATACATTTTAGAAATTTAATGGGCGATTTTATCGGTGGAAAATAAATTACTTTCGAGTGCCGCTCGAATATGATTTTGATAAAAATATATATGTATATTCAAAAGTGCGAGCTGCAGCGAGCGCGCGCGCGCTGGCGCTCGCAAGAAATCATTTTCGCAGTTGACTTGACTTTACATTTTAATGATGTAAGAAAATGCTTAGCAACGCTCATTTTGTAGCCGAGTGCATTGTTATAGATTTACGACTGCTGTTCAACTTCAACGTTCATAATTTGTCTTAATTAAAATGATAACTATTTATTTATTGATAGAAATTCTGTATTTAATTACCTACCTACATCGTTAAAAGAAAATTCTATGAGGATTGAATTTCTTGTCGAACATTGATAAATGATTTTGTTCTCAATCAGAAATGTTTTCTTTTGATTTTGTAAAATATTGAATTCAATTCTTAATAAATTAAAACATAATTCTATATTTGCAGAATATCAGATTAATACTCAACATTATGTAAAGAACAAAATCCAACTTCTATGCAGTTATACAATATTTTTTAATTCTCCTATCAATTTTTAATGAAAAAATTACTTTTTTAGGATCTCCATGTTCTTTACATATTAAATATAAGATGAATTTTTCCTTTGCAATGAAAACTTTTGCAAAATTTAATATGGAAATACTAAGAAAGGAAGTCGCTAAAAAACTGCTAAGAAATGTGCAACTAAATCTAAAAAAACACTATTTTAATGAATTTTCCAAAGTTTAATGTTTAAGAATAAAGCAAAGAATGAAAATTCTAGTTTAATTTATAAATTATTTGAATTTGTGAAGAGCACAATTTAATTACAAATATTAGTAAGTTGAAATGCGCAACGTTGTCTGCGTTTTATTAGTTTGATAATAGTTTTGATTGATTGGGCAATTTCAGCACAATGAAGAAAGGAAAAAAATATCAATTTGATATTTAGAAAACGTAAAATAAGACAGCTGCATTTCTACAACGTGTTTGGTAATTCTTCCGTATAATAACTTTACCGTTATTTTTGAGTAATTTGAAAGCGCAATATGAAAATAAAAAAAAAATCAATTTTCTTTCTTTTTAAAAAACATTTCGATGGCGCAGCAGCATCGGCAACAGCAGCAGCGAGTCGAGTAGTTTGCTTCAAACACAAAGCGTGTGTAAAGAAAGAAGAACACGAAGAAGAAGAAGAAGAAGAAAAAAAGCAGGCTGGTAGAAAAAGTAAAAGTATTGAATCGAAAAGTGGGCTTTGAAAAACATGAAAACAGTTTGCCGTAGGAAAGCGTTTAGTTTAGCAAAACAGAAAGAAGAAAAAATAAAACGGATTTTTACACTCGCAAGTAATAAACAAAGTTTAAGTTTTATTTGCATAGTACACGCTGATTACTAATAAGATATACGAAAAATTGTCAAAGTGTACACGAGTTGTACTACTAAGAAACACGCTGTAAAATATCGAATTTAGGTTATCTTATAATCTAATACAAATTGTCAGTTTCATGTTTTACATAAATAACAATCAGTCGAAACTTTCAATTCGAGATAAATTGCAATATATATAAAATTGCTTTTATTTTGCTGCTTCTGATTTTCTTATTTATATTTATAGATCGGTTCAATTACAACGTCGATTATCTATCTTCGCATGAACAATCGCTAAGAAGAAATGTTTACGAAGAACGTTCTTTTGTTTTTATTTTAATTGCATTAGCGTTTAACACAGTTTAGCGAGTTTAAACGTTCATTAAACAAAAACTACACAATATTTGAAAAATATTTAGTTTTATTAAAACTGGCCATATTTGTTTTACTACTGCGAAATTACAAACAATTTCAAGAAGAGAAAAGCTAAAGTTTATAATTTAAGAAAAGTTTTTGTTTTACTTTAATTATTTAATAATTAATTATTAATGTTTAAGATTTCGTAGTTAATACTAAAACATTAATATTCAACTTAATATTTAAGTATTTTAAAGTTTTTTTTTATATAAAATCTTATTAAAACTTTTAATATTTTTTTTCATATTCAGAGAAAAGTAAGTAAAGTTAATTTATCAAGGCAGGTATTGCTAAAGTATTTGTTTTAGTTATAATTAACGTGTAAAAGTTGATTTTTAGCTAACTAGAACCATTCATGTTTGCTTTAAGACTGTAAAATTACAATAAATATTTTCAATTAGTAAAGATAGTAATGATTGGTAAAAATCGTAATTTTAGTTTTTAATAGCATTTAAAATTTAATACATAAACAACAATATTTAACGTTTTCTTTTACATAATTTTATTAAAACTAATCATGTTTGCTTTAAGACTGCGAAATCACAAAACAGATTAAGGGAAAAGTGAAGAGGGTAAAAAAGTTCATAATTTAAGACGGACTTCATTGGGGGAGGTTTTTAAACCTACAGTCGGAAAGAGATTATAAAATTCGAGCCAAGAAAGACCTGAATTAACTACCTGCTTTCTTTGCACAACTCTAAACCGAAGCTATTTCTAGCGCACATATACAACTAAATTTCCAGCCGAGCGAAAAAACAAAGCCGCAGAGCAAATAATCGATTTGTCAAATACATCTTCCGGTGTTTTTTCAGCGTCGCACTTTTTTCTCTCTTTTGATTGGCTATTTGAAATATGTCACACATTTTCGTTTTACATACATTTTCCGAGGATTTATATCGCTTTGTCGTCGCACCATAAAATATGTCAAAGTGTATTGTTATACGTTCCGAGAAGCTGACAGAAGTTAATTTTATCTTACAGTTAGCTAATTAAAACCTGAACGTAAACGGTTGTGTTGTGTTGCAATATAGGCGGCGGCGAGGTTTTGCTGCAGTGTGTTAAAAACGCAAATACAACAATGATGGATTGAGATAGTTTTCTTCGGGGGGATGGATGGCGAACTCTCAAGATGGGATTTGAAATTTCCATCTCAATTTGTTGTTGTTGTTGTTGTTGGCGCTGTTGGAAATTTGCATATGGGCAATTTTTCACGTGAAGCGTATAACAAACAACAAATATTATTTCAAGTTGACGCATGTCTGCAATGGTATGGCATGGCTTAGCATAGTTGGCAAAAGTGTGTTGTAATCAAAGCAATATGGCACTCAAACTACGCGCCGTAGACAAAACAAAACCCGATTTAATAATAATAATAAAACACATTTTGACATGTAAATTTACTATTATATTGTATTCCTTGTATTGTAATTGTTATTTAGATGAGAACGAAATGCTAAAATGTGTAAATTAGTAGATGAATTCATTTTCAGTTGGCGCGCTTCCTTCCATCTATTTGATGATAATACACCATCGCACATTACATAATTATTTTTATGTTAATGTTAATGTCAATTATAAATAACACTTAATATATTATTTTTGAATTAGTTTTTCTGTTGCTTTGTGTCCCGCAAATAAACATAAAATACGCAAGCACGTGCACGAGCTTGTAATATTTCAAATAATAAATAAAACAAAACAGAAACGGAAATGCGCTTTCAGGCTGTAGAAAATAACCGGTAGGCGCGCGCGCTCGCACATCGACGATGGAAAAAAAGCTGCACGTCTCGAAGATGTATACATACTATGATATACATATATATACAAGCAGCTAAACCTTTTCAACTTTTACCACACTTTTCCCCCATCCGCGATGCTTCAACTTTTCTAATTAAAGTTTTTCATTAGCCACACCATCAGTGTTTGATAAAAATCTGATTCATTTTATTTATTATATTATATTATCACCACGAGAGTGAAGAAAAAGAAAGATTATTGTTGTATTGCGTTCGCATTTCCCGGCGAAACTTTACAATCCCATCAAAATTTCGTAATTAAGCGTTTTGTGCGATCTAACCGAAAAAGTTTCACATAATGCAATTATATTAAAATTAATTTATTTCATAAGTATAATTAAACGCATTGTTGATACTCGTAATAATTATTAATCTGTATGGATAAATATATTTTTCCTCAAACTAGCAAAAAGCAAAAACATATATAGATTTGCTAAAATATGTTTTAGATAACAAGTAATATAATGTAATTATATTAAAGTTAATTTATTTGATAAGTCTATAATTAAAAACATTGTTGATAATTGCAATTACAGTTTGTCATTGCAATTATGTTAAAAATTAGATAATTTGCTAAATTTCGAATTTTTAATGTGTATGGAAAAATTTACATTCATCAAAGTAGCAAAACACATAGAAATATATCGATATGCGAAAATATTTAGATAACAATTATATAAAAATCAATTTATTTAATAAGTCTATAATTAAACGCATTGTTGATGCCTCGTTCAATGCAGAGTATCTAACTTTAAATATGTGTAGAAAAATTGCTTTCCTAAAGATAGCAAAAAACCTATGTATGCTAAAATTTGTTTTAGGTAACAAGTTTTGTGTGATGATGTCTTTGATCTTGAAAAAATTCACGTATCTACATTTCTAAGTGGTGATTAAATTTTCTACGTTGAATAAAATTGAGTCATCTTAAATAGATATTACCTATATATAGCGAATGTACGCTTCCTAACTGTATTTGTACGTTTCAACAAGCTTTTATTCATTCATTCATCATTTTGAGATTTTTAAGACCCTCTTGTTATGAAAATTTCCAATAAAATCAAATATTTGTTTTCTAGAAGTTGAATGATATTCGTATTTGTTTCATGGATTATTGAATTTTCAAGAGTAGTAATACAAAATAAATTATTATAATTATTTTTAAAATAAAGTATTGAGAAAAATCTTATTTTTACCTTGGAACAAAGTAGTCTAAACTGTTTCTAAGTAATAATTTCTAGTTGCAACACCGCTTAGAGCTTTAAATATAATCTATACTAAGTTTTTAAAATCTTGGAATGTTTTATGGCCTTATTATTAAAATATCTACACAATTTTGATACAATTTTACTTAAATTCTTGCGTTTTTAATAAATTTCAAGATTTTTTTTATTAAAGACTTTATTTTACAACTGAAGTTTTTGGGTTTATAGTAAAATATAAATACTGTGACTTATTCAATATCTGAGATTATCTTCGTTTATTTAAAAATGCAAAATCAATAATCTTATAGCATTCCAGCCAATAAACTTTGCTGTTCTTATCTAATCAGATAAATACGCAATGTGTGAATATTTAAATGACGAATGCATGTTAAAAATGCACTGAATAATTAATAACGCATTTCGCAAATTGGCGATAAATAAATGAATGAATAATTATTTCAATGTCAACATTGTTTTATTTAAAATATGTATAGAACAAAAAAAAAACTATATTTATTCAATATAAAATTTCATCCAATTAGTTTTTAGTAAAATTTATGTTATATGCACATTTTTGCAGACAAATTATATACATATCTGTATTTGCTTTTGAAATTTATTAAAGCGCAGTTGTTAAATGCATTTTAATTTGCAATTAATTGAAATAGTACTTCGCAGCGTTGTTTTGTTGCAGTGGTAGCAGTATATAAACAAATAAACATCTGTAAAAGTTAATTAACTTCCTGTCCTAATAATTACGTTAAAATTATTAATTAATTTATTTGCTTGATGTAATTATGAAAATGTGTAATGAATTATTTATATAATAATTACGCGTTTTTGTGGTTGTTGAGCGGATTACCATTCCATAGTTATTAGCGCAAAATGCTGGGCGCGCGCGCGTCGCGTCTTGATTTTTCTCCTGGATATATCTGATGCGATTATAAAGGTAAAAACTCATCAAGTATGGGGCTCCCCACATTCGCGCCGAAAAAAAACATACTACTACAGGCGAGCAGAGGCACTTAATTGGAAGCCCAGCGTATACACGAAAAACCTTTCATATTAAAAATATATGGTTTCGTATTTAAGCCCCCCCGATGAATATAACACAACATTCGTACGAGAGTAAATTAAACATATTTTACAAAGCAAGCGAAGCGTGTTTGAAAATCGTATGTGTGTTCAAACAAACAATATTATAGGTAGGTAGGTAGGTAGGTGGGTGAGTATATATCGATCAGAGGGCATAAATTTTCATTTGTATTCGTTTTAGGACAATTTGTCTTCAATGAAATTGTTTTGTTATCATCCGTATTAAAATCATTCAAATGAAAAACATGATATTAATGTTTGATAAACAGTAACTACATTTCGAATAAAGTTACGCTAAAAATCATCTTTAAAGCATTCTTCTTTGTCCAATTAAATATATAAAATAGAACAGATGCAAAAATAAAAAAGCATAAATATAGTGGAACCTCACTTAATCGACAGTTTGATTTGTAATTACTGGATCACCCCTATATATAGCTGAGGGTTAACTTAACTTGCACTAATTTGGTTATTCTTTGCTTCTTAATGTTTATCATTGACTTTGGGTCTATCATACAATTTAAAAATTGCTTCTTTGACTAATTAAATATATCAAAACAATAAATACAATAGAACCTCACTTAACCGACACTTTTATTTGTGTTTTCTGGATCACCCCTGCATAACTAAGGGCTATCTTGACTATTGCCTTCCTAATTTGGTTACTCTTTCATTCTTTCTGTCTCCCCCACATATTACTATGCTCTTCTCTTTGACTTTATATCAATCATGCAATAAGCTTCTGTCCAAAAAATGGCGGATAATCGAAGGATTTACTATAATACATAATCTTAGTGATTAAATAAGCTTTAAAACGGATATTTGAAAGATTTTTTTAAGTTTTACGTTAAGCCTTCATGCTACCTTTCATATATATTTTGCTAAGAATTATCCAATTTTCAGCCTGAAAATGGAAGTATTGCAACAACTCATTGTTAAACTAACACCATATTCTTTGATTCTTTATATTTCCCCACGTATTACTAACTTTACGTCTATCATACAATAAGCTCCCGCCTAAAAAATAGCGGATAATCAAAGTTTCCCTCCAATACATCATAAATAATCTGTTAAAATGATTATTTAAAAGATTTTTTAAGTTTTACATTAAGTAATCATGCTACCTTCTATAATTCCTTAAAGATTGTCCAATTTTCTGCTTGAAAGTGAAAGCACTGCAATAACTCGTCGTCAAATTTAATAGAAAAAGCATCCAACTAATAATTTTTTGTATGCATATACGTTTCGTAGCTGTCAATAGTTTTAGTACGATTTCTTAGCTTGTCAGAAAAAAGTCTAATAAAATCGTGACAAAATCAATCAAAAGCACGTAGTAGCAGTAAAAAGCCCTTTTGCTTGCACCAAAAAGGGAGGTATTGTTATGCGATTTTTTGATATTATATTGTCATGTGTGTTTTGTCATTTTTCTTCTCACACCAACACACCCTACAAATCGTGACAAACTCACGTTGCAAGCCATCGATAAACTTCCTTTCACGTAACAAAACACATTGCAATTATTTGAAAAATTCAGGAAACTTTGANCTTTGAGGCATTTTTGTGCAAATCCCCAAACAAACGTTGTTTTTTTTCTAAAAAGCATGTCATGTCATCATCATACCTAGTGCAAATCGTGTACAAATTTCGTTTGCAATTATCAAATTTTGTATGCACGATAAATCGACTTCTTTATATAACTATAAAGTTTTGACTCGTACACAATTAGAAAAAAAAAAACAAATGGCAACATGCAACGCAATCAACTTCATCATCAACAAGCGTCTTCAGCGAACCTTAGCCCATTTTCATAATTTAGAGGAAAAAAACGACATGAAGAAGACCACGCTCCAGCAACGCTTCGCAATGCGTTTGTGAAAAAATATCTATACATATATATGCAACTAAGTAGGCAAAAGCAAGCAGGTTGCATCGATAAGACATAAATCTAGCGATGCCGCCGATAAATTATTACATTGCGTTCCGACTTATTCATTGATAGATTTATTTCCCATGTAAATTCGACGATTTACATTGTAAATATTGTTTGTACGAAAAAATGCGCATAGCCACCTCAACCTACGTAAATTATGATAATTTTCTTCATTTTTAATTACAAAAACTAGATAATCGTCGACAAAACTAGCAGCCAGGCTAATTGCTAAGCGCACTTAAAACATTGTTGTACAAAATTTTAATGTGTTGTGCTCTCCTCTCGACGGCGCCTAGAAAGCCAACAAGCTAACTAACTAAAAACGCGTAATCTAATCGGCGGGCCAATTATAGAAAAGCGACACAAATGCATAAAACGAAAAAACGAAATTATTCTTGAAAGAAATATGAATTTAACATTAATTTTATTGCAACTATATACTGTGAGTGCGCTTTAATCGCTTCAAATTAACATACGACACTAAAGTTTATTACAAAAATTATAATTTAATAATAATTTATAAATGATTTTTTTCAATCGATGAAGATAATCACGCAATCTATATGCGAAAAAGTAAGTAGATGCACTAGACATTAATCGCGACGCTAATAATACATTTGAGTACAATTTCTAGACAAAGTTTTGATGCGTCAAATTACGCGTGTGTAAAAAAGATTGCAGAAATTGTGCATGGATCCCGTTTTCGGTCCGAGACGGGTCCACTAACCTAGAGTGCGCCGTGGCGAGACCGTAGAAAAGGTGAACGAGCTTATGCAAGGCCGTGGCACGCCAGCACCAGGTTCAAGTTTACCCAAACAAAAAAATACACACCGCATCGCGAAAACAACAACAATAACAACAACAACAACATAATATACTTATACATAGAGTTTGTGATTTGGTTTGGTGTGTGCGCGCACTTACGCCACCCCCCGCATACACATCGGAGAGAAAAAAAACGCACACGACGCTCCCCCAAGTCGGCTGCGAGTCGACCCCTTCGCGCGCGCGCGTTTACTATATTGTAGGTCCATATGCAATATGCGAAAAGCAATTAATCGAACAAATTGAGCGGCGCACACTTGCAAACACATCAACGACATTACCGCAAAAACAATCTAATTATGTTGCGTAGGTAGATATATAGGTAGAATATCGAGAGGCGAAGCTGCATGCGCTTTTGCTGCTTGCAACAAATAATGTTGGTGCGGTCCGCACATCGCAAACATTTTGCGACAGACTTTTCGCCTCGGCGCCCCTTTGTACGCGCGCAACATCAAACGTAACAATTGTTTTAATGAAATTTGAAGCAAACACAAATGAAAACATACGCATAAATTAATGATAAATCGAGGGGAGACGTAATATGTATACCGCATCAAAATTTTTCGCATAAAATTACAATAAAATATATAAATTCAAGAAAATTAGCTGTAGATTCATGCAGCATTACAAATATACAGTGTCTCGGTTAACAATTCATGTTCGTTAACCGAATTTGAGAATAAAAACATCCTCTAGTACGTTAATAACTCTAATAATTAAGTTAATAAGTTCATATTAAGAATAAAATCTCATTCTATGCGGACGAAAAAAGTTGACAAACTGAATCTGGGTTCGTAAACCAAGTTATCATTGTATAGTATTAATTTAATAACTAATAATAAAAGTACTTATACAATTTATAAATATTTTGTCAATATATTTTGCATCAGTATCTTATTGAACAATCAAATTGAAACTATAGATTCCACACTTATTTCTTTAAATCTATCTAGCAAATATCAACTTTGCTAATTATTTCCTATTTCATTTTGTTTATTGTAAATAACTTTCTTTGTTTCTGTTTATTTATATTTTTTTTATAACAAGTACTTATAATGACCTAGGAGGCCAAAATATATTGCCAAAATATTTATAAATTGTGTATGAAGTTTTAATGCAATAAAATATATAGCTAAAAATTTTTGCAAAAACCGAATACGCTTGTCGGCTAATTAAGTGTATAGTAAGTAGTTATATTAAGTTTGTTGTTCGTACACCGAATTAAAAAGCAATAATGTTGAAATTTACGTAAAATTATTATTCCAAAGAGAATGTCCCCCAAAGGAGAGAAAATGTAATTTTTTTTCTGTAACAATTTTATCTTAATGCAATAAAAAAGCTAAAAAACTTATAAATATTAATAAAGCAACAGGCTTAACAACAAAAAAGCGGCAAAAAACCATCACTTGACTCTTCTCACACGTTATTTTTTTCGGTCGGCGTAAAAAGTTAATGCTTTTATAATTTATAGCAAAAATTAAAAATGTTTTTGTTGCGTTTGCAGCAGCAACAGCAATAGAAACGATTTTTTGAATAATTACATTGTGATTAGGCACAAATTAATTAAAATGCAACAGTTTACAACAAAAAATAACACAAAGTAGAAAACTTTCTTTACCACAAATTTGTTTCGCGTTTGTCACTTGTAAAAACAGCTGATGATCGATGGTGCATCATGTGATACTACTATACTATGTAGGAGAGATGTTGCTACAAGCAACTTTTATTTCACGGCCACCTACAGCGAAAATTTCATTTTTATGCGTGCGTGTGTATGTGTGTGAGGGTGCTTGCTCTGGTTTATAATCGTCCATTTGTTTTCATCCGAAGGTGTGATGTAATAGATGGCGTTGAGCGTGTTTTAAAAATATGTATGTTGCGCGTGGAAGAGGAGGAGGAGGAAGAAGAAGAAGAAGAGTTTGTTTTATTCATCGTCATCATCATCATCAGCATCAGCCGGCGCGATTTAAGCGTCTGTTTATTTATACTACACGCGAATGGAGGAGAAAAACGAGTAAAGATCGCATCATCGCATATACGTATGTATGTGTGTATGTATGCATTCGCCCCTGTCATGTTATAAAATCCAGTTGGTAATAATTGTATAATCGCATTGTTTTTTAAATAGAAATTCCATCCGTTGAAATCGAAACGCGCGCGCTTATGTTTTCAGCATTGATTGGCTTACAACAAATTAAACCCACACGATTATTGTTTTATACTTTCTTCAATTTCAATTTGTTTTATTAAATATACATATTCCACGTGTAAATAAATAAACGCGACGACGAGTTTCTAATTTTCCTCTTCCTTCTATTCCATCCCATTCCATTCCTGCATATGCATGACGGGAATTTATGATGGACGCGTAATGACTGACAGTGTATGAATACACAATTTTTCGGATGAAATTTATGTTCGACGGAAATTTTTTTCTTCCCCCATGTAACAATAACAACACGAATACCAATTTTCGTAAAGCCTAGCAAACGACTTACTAAATCCAAAGTGAACAATCGATCTTTGGATTTGGATTTACCGGTATCTATGATATAGTGAAGCATTAAATTCATTCGATTTGTAAATAATTTAAATTAGAAATGTTTTGTTGAGACAAAATCATCAAGAGAAAAATTGTGTCTGCAAAGGTCCGAATTTGTACTAACTAATAAAAGTCCCAAAAAATGTTTGTTGGCAATACTATGCAATTATTATCAAGACAAAGTACCTTTAGAGATGCATTTTAATATCATAAAATTTACCGTAAATTTACTAAATCAATAGTAAATAATCATAGATGATTGAATTTGGATTTACCACATATGGCCCACCTTTTTCAACTTCCGGGTTTAGTCATAAAATACGTACATTTAAAAATGTTAATAAAAAGCGAATTCTATGAATATATGTAAGGGATTTCCCAATGTTGTGATACATAGGCTTACCAGTTGAATTCTGATTTGATGTAAAACTTACCTAGAACAAAAAAAGAAAAATCGTCAGAAACACAATTAAAAAACAACAATTCTTGATTTGTAAATATTTACAATTAGCCTAACCGCAAATTATCGTACTCTTATACACAAAAAATGTTTGTTAACAATTTTATGCACTTTATATACATACATACATCAACATTAAGCCTAACGTAAAAAATATTGCGCTGACATTTTGTTTTGTTTTTGATAAGATTGCAATATACATATACATTCGCATTGTGGATGAAAACATAGACGATTGTCAACCGTCTAAAAGCGAAAACGTGCAGAAATGTAACGTATAAATCAAAGCATGAATGAAATTTACCGTGTAGGCGTATAATCAAAGCGGGAATTCTGTCGTACAACAACATACACACAGGATGCGGTTTTAAAACACTATACGGAAAAGATTTCGAATACGCAGAGTTCGGTAAATGTTATGTTAAATCTAGTAGATTCGAAAAAAAAGTGCGTCTGGTTTTTTGAAAGAAAGATAGAAAGAAAAAAGGTGCAGCACCCTTTTGTGAGTTTTTTTGGTTATTAAACTACCCCTTGGTGTGAAGGGCGAATGCAACCTTTTATTTCGTATAGGACACATCTAGACTGTTCCGGGCCACTCGTAAACTTGACCGATTCATCCCCATTTAAGTAGATATACTTGAAAAAACTATAAAGGGCATGGCAAACACACACTAATCACTGCTATTTTTAAGTTTGATTGACTCTATCCTTGAGTGATGAAAAACAATTTGATAAACGTTACAGAAACACTTCAAATGTCGGGATAAATCTAGTCGATTCGGAAAAGTGTCTGATTCTCTGAGAGAAAGGAAGGTGTAACACCCCTTTTGTCAGATTTTGGTTAATAAACTACCCTTTGTGTTGAAGGGAGAATATAACTTTTCATAATATAACATTGTATAGGAGATATCTAGACTTTTCCTGGATACTCATAAACTTGACCGTTTCATCCCCATTTAAGTACATATATTAGAAAAAAAACTATAAAAAAGCGTTATCGACACACCAAAGTGTCAAAAATGTTCATGATTCGATTAAAATTTTCATTGGGTAATGTAAAATGTTGCGATTAATCTAGTAGATTCGAAAAAGTGTCTGGATTTTCAAATGAATGCATCCTTTTGTCAGAAATATATAGGCTTTTAAGTACACTTGAAAAACTATAGAAAAAGCAAGACAATTTGTAAGATTCATTACGCATCACGCTGTATATAACAAATCTGTCAAAAATGTTGATGATTTGATTGAAGCTATCATTGAGTGATGTAAAACAATTTGATTACAAACGGCAATTTGTGATTGTGACACAGATATACTTTCGAACCTGGCCGCAGTACATAATTAACTGTACGTTTTTCGGTGCGCGCATTTCGTATGCTAGTTATATGTATCATACATTTATTTCTAGATCAACAACAACATCACAACAAATTGCGTATATCTTAGAGCGAAATGTCGAGAAAAATTGAGCGAGGAGAAAAGAAGAAAAAAAACCGTTGGTTGATTCATATGCGTTAATTACAAAACGAAATGTGTTTAAGCATTTAATTATACTCCCGACTAATCATAACAATAAATTTATTAGTATGATCGTAAAAACGCATAAAGAAATGAATAAATCGTATGCTAAGTTTATAGCCCCATAAAGTGAAGATGTACCAAATTAAAAAGAAGAAGAGAGAAAAATAAAAGGGTTACGAATGCGACATTGATTTATCTCGCAGACAATTTATGAAAACGTTTTAATCAATCTCGCCCCGTTCTCGCACCACATTGAAAATTAGCTTACACTTCGCATCCGTAAAATAAAGCCGCTTTGCTGTTTTCAAGTTTATAATCAATTTATGCGATGAAGCACAATTGGGT
>JARJDW010008640.1:0-17089 GCA_030264715.1 Adinopsis sp. GC000173 | reverse complement strand
ATTTGTAGTAGTAAAATAAAATTTATGGTAAATATCAATATAACTTATCGTATTAGTAGTATTTTTAACTTAAAGTCTTTTGAATATTTTTAGCTGTAGTTATTAGGTATACCTACATAATACGAGTTTTATGTTATTATGTTGTTTTATTACTTATGAATGGAATAAATCATGGAATAAATGTGTTATACATATTTATCTTACGCTTTTAGTGTCAAAGCAAAATGTTCTCTACATATTTGCTAAATCATACTGCTAGTATACATAGTGAGAAGCAGTATTTATACACTATAGTATGTGCATAAGTATATATAGAATTAATGTTATTGTAATCGGTATTGAATAAATTTTGTGTTAATTATCTGCAATTTAATTATTTATTAATATTTTAATTTTACTTGTGAAATTAAAAATATGTCTATGAGAATTTGTTGTTATATTTGTGCAAGTTGCGCAGAAGCGAGTGATATTTTTTTATATTTAAGTTATAAGATTATAAAAAGAACATTACGGATAGATATTGAAAATCACCAGCTTGCGCTATCAGATATTCTGCAACACAAAATTCTTATATTTCTATATTGAAATTCCAATAAACAATGTGAATTTAGCGAATATCAGTCTAAGCTGCAGTGAAAGCAAGTGCAACTAACAATAGTAATTATATTGTACTAATGCAGATTAATTGCAGACATATTTAATTTAAAAAAAAAAAAAACGAAAATGTTATTGTTTTTATTAAAAATGTTACCGCAAAAATGTTTATATTTTTCAAGTAAGTCAATAGAATTCTCAATCCTAACAATAATAAGACAAAATAAAATTGCATGTCTTTTAAACCGTAAATTAGATTCAAACAAGTGTTTTATTTATTAAAAATAATATGTTCTAATAAATTGCATTTCATAAAGAGCACCCAATCAACAACAACTTTATTTATTTCCTGCTTGAGATTTATTAATTTAACTATTATCTAATGAAATATATTTAATACGATAAATTATAGATGAAACAATATTACTAATTCGAAATTTGTTACATTTTATATTCTTATGATTATTCACGCGCTGTTATATTCTAGTTGTTTCATAAAACACCATTCATTTACTATTTCTACAGTACATTAAATTGAAACATATGTAGGCAATTATTTAAACATTATATTGTGCTGTGCACGTAAAAGATGCACCACCACCACAAGCGAGATAAATGTGCGCTGGTTTTGCTCATTGCTGGCTGCTCCGACAACGACAATTGCACGCTAAATCATAAAACGCGCGCGCGGACATTGTAACGACATGAAGATGTTACCTTGGGAGACAAATACTTGTTAGGTGGCAAGATATAAATCTTTCGCGACGACGTGTGTGTTACACTTACTATTCATACCGCGTCCGCATTTATTTCTTTGCACAAAGGAATAAGCCACCGCAAAAAGAGGACATAAAACTCGCATTCGAAGCTTGCTTAAATTTATTATTAATCCATAATTAAAATGATGTATTGTGGTTGGCTAATTTAATTATTTCGTTGAAAAAATGAATGATTGAAATTACTTAACATTTAACAACCATAAATCAGAAATAGAATTTATTTTTTCAGGGAAAAGGTCGCAAAAATGGCATGAAACTTATTCAAATTGATGTTTAAAAAGAAATATTGCGATTGGTTTGAAATTGTTTAATATTTAACAATAATAAAGCAGAAAATATCTATTTTTTAGTGATAAGGCTTAAAACTTCTCCAAAGCTTTCTTTAATTATTAAACGATATTAAAATAGAAATATTCTGTTTGGTTTACTTAGGAAAGCAAATTTTATTATTTCAGCGAAAAAAAAATCTATTTTTGAAGTTGTTTAACATTTAACAACAATAAACTAGAGATAGAATTTATTTTTTCCGGGTTAGAGTCCCAAAAAGGGCACAAAACTCATTCAAATTGATGTTTAAAATGAAATATTATGGTTTTGGTTAATATGGGAAAGCCAATTTAATTATTTCAGCGGAAAAAAAAATCAATTTTTGAAGTTGTTTAACATTTAACAAAAATAAACCAGGCAATATTTTCCTATGCCGCTGGTTGAATTATTCACTTATCACCCGATTGCACAACTATTATCACCTATTACCGACATCGATTTGCATGCATCGACGAAGCCCACCAACATTTTTTTTGTTACCACCAGCCAACGACGATATTGTTATGTCTGTGATTGTGCAAGCCATTGCGACCCGATTACGTAACTCGCGCGCGCTCACCAACAACAACAAAAAAAAGTGCGCGCTATTTCCATCGTGGGCGTTCTTCTCAAGCAAGATGTGTTTACTCTCTGTGTATACCAACAATGTGAAATTGAAATTTTGTTGTGTGAGCTGCGATGGCGCGCGCTTGTTGCCTGATGTTGTGTGGGCTGAAATTTGTTTAAATTATTTATGAATGCACGTGGAAAAAAATATAGCTTTCGGTCGTTCGGTGGGTGGCGTTTAGTGATAAAGCGACTTCGCCTAGGAAATTAATTGAATTGGTTGTTCTACAACGGAATTAATCGAGCAATGCAAGTTTATTTCGAGTATGTACTTACATGTAGGTGGTGGTTAATTTATTGTAAGAAAGCGCGCTTTAATTAAATAATCTTGTAAGCAATTTCTTTTACTATTACAATAAATTAATGCGCTATTGGTGTTTAATATAATATAAAGTGCTGATACTCAAAGTAGACAAATTGCAAATATATTAAAATATGATAATAGTTCATTTGCTTTTGCAAACTTTACATTTTATTGGTATGCAGGAAATCTTGCCCCGCAAATTAAGAATCAAGAAGTCGTTTCGGGTCAGAAGTGGTGCATCCTTATAAGCGAATGCTTCAGAGCGTTAAAAACAAAGAAAACAAATTGCATATAATTATGACTTAATTAAAATGACATATTTTAAATTGCCTTTTATCGTTTAGCAACATGTCTGTTATAGATATGCATAGATAGAGACCATAATTTCAGAACTCATGTGGGTCACTTAAAATCAGGAAATGAGTTACCCACTGTGGGTCATAAGTTGCCGAGGCGTCCATTAAACGCATCAAGCCTTTTAACCCAATCCAATTGGGTATTGCAAATTTAAAGTCACTTAAAAGCTAAGTACATTAGACTATAAAGATCATCTCTGGGTATACACTTTCTTTATTATTAAAAAGTTTGAAAAACACTGGTTTTAAGTATAAATAGATTTTGTTTTATTTGTTTCACTTTGAAGCATATAGAATGCAGTTTCTTTTAAATTTTGTTTAATTTTTTACTTGCATTCGTGCAACTTCTTAAATAAATAGCACTCGGATAAATAAAACCGTTTTATCTACCTACAGCGCGCGACGTGATTTCTGTTTCAAAATATTTCTTTAAACATTACTAATTTTACATTACAGCGTTATCATTCCACGATTTTATATTTTTCTTTTTGTAAGAATCATTAAATTCTTCGTTTCTTTATCTTGCAAATTGTAACATTTCTTCTTTCCCTTCTGAGAATTGTCTGAATTTATAGTTTTCAGCTACAATTTTACGTGATTGATAAAAATTATTTTTCTTATCGCGCATAACATATTAATTTTTCTGCTTTTTATTTAATTTTGGTGTAATTTAAAAATAAGAATTCATAATGATTATATTGGTTACTAAGAAAAATTATACATTAGCCGCGGTTGTCAATCAAAGTCGTGGTTGTGAAGTAAAATCGTGCAATAATGAACCAGGCCTACGTTAATAAGTCTTGTTACACATCTAATTGACAATTAAAAGATTAACAAGAGATCATCCAAAAATTGTTTAATAATTTTTTATTTAATTTTTTAACCAATTAATCAATAATACACAATTGTTTATGTATTTGGATTAGTACACATTCTTATTACATACCTTCAGCTTTAAATTTCACACTTTAAATTTTTGCAATTCAAAATCCTCCCTTAATATTATGACAAAATAATACATAATAATGTAAATTTTCTGAATGCTAAATACTACACGCAAATTCCAAAAAGCCATGTTCGATTCGAATACTTCAGATTATCCGCGCTGCGCATACATTGCCATTGCCAGTAGGCTCAAATACTTTGCATTGATTGATCGAATTAAAATTATCATTTTCAAAACGCTTCATCCAACGTGCGGAATTGATCCGTAAGCCGCTTATTACTTATGAATGGAGTGTCTTCACTAGACTAGAATAAACTCGCTCAAAGTTATTAACGCGGATTATTCGCTTAATGTTGATAATATGGTCCTCTCACGATAAACCTAATTAGATGCACATGACAGCGCACTTCAAAAATATTTACAAATTGTGTTATTCATGCGTTAAATTGAAACACAAAAAGTGCGGTTGAAAGTTTTATTGCTACTTCAATCTTTTATACATGTTGTGATTTTTGCTACTTATTTCTACTAGGTATAACGTATAAGTATTGTGGCTTTCCACATTTTGTACAGTATTTAAAGCCGCTTACATATTTTGATACGGTGATTTATTTAATAGACGATAACAATATCAATTTCTTTAGAAATGTTTGTCTTGGCAAAACTCTTGGCAAATAATCGATTTTTATAGGTTTTTAAGCAATTTACAGAAAGGTTTAGTTATTTATTTAATTTCCTAATAGAAAACACAGTGAATTACATGTACCTATATCGTAAAATAAATAACTGTCTTATCAAAATATTGTATAAAAAAATCAAAAACAAAATTTTAAATAAGAGGTAGTCAACCATTTCTTATCCAGTGCCCACTTTCTGTCGCCCTGCAGTCCTATGCTAAAAACAATTAACAATCAATGTACTGGATACATCAAAATGTAATAAATACGAGTAAACCAAAGAGTATCTACCCAAAATGTAGAAGTATAAATACCTAGAAATATTCTTTATAAAATAAAACAACTTAATATAAATTGAACTACAAACCTATAAGAATCCGCAATGACATGCTCACAGAACGATTAGTTTTTGCCGATCTTCCAAGACAAAATCTTATTCGGTACAAGTACTCTAAAACAGCATTTCTCAATCTTTTCTTATTCCACTAGTAATTTATACCTATTAGATGCAACTGATACTTATACAAAATACGATTTTATAAAGCAAATAACCAAAGAAAAACAATTAAGACACTTTTTTTAAAAAATTTCAGTATTACACTGTAATATCTTCTACTTCTGCGGACCGGCAAAATTTTCTTACGGATCGGAGGTTGAGAAATACAGCTCTAAGATACGTCTACAGAACTTCTACTGTCGATCATAAAAGCTTAAGCGCCCGCTAATGGGCAGTAGTGATCTATAAGCTTCTTTACTTAAGGGTTTATTAGAAAATCTACGATAATTGAACCAAAAGTACAGTTAAAAAAACATTTTAACTTAAATTTGTAAGTGCATTTATTTAAAAAATTCTAAACATGGTAAACGTGTAGCAAAAAAAGCGTTTGATATAAATATGCATACATACATACACTTTTCTAAATTATATTTTGTACAAACAAATTTTCTTCATATCTATAACTCAGCGCATCGAAGCGCAGCAAAATACACAGACACATTGAATGCGCAGATTTGCAAAAAAACAAATATCCTAATCGCTGCGCGTTTACATAAACAATATTTATTTTGCCGCGCTGCTTGCGCGCATCTTCTTACTACTTGTCCATGAAACACGGGTCTACGTATATCTACATACATACATACATAAAATTGTGTCAACATTGCGGTTAGAAAAATTGGTACGAACGCGTATGTAATGCAATACCGTGTGTTGTTGAGGCGATTGAACCGATTGTTATTGCGTTGATGGAAGACGATCGGCATAAGGCGGAATAGAATTTCAGGCGGCGTATTATTAGATAGCACAGGCATATTAATCAATAAACAATGTAGCATGTAGCGCAATTGTTACAGATAATAATACATACGATAGAATTTAATTATGATTAATGTTCTGCGTCTTGTTTGCTTCAATCATTTTTTATAAACTGCATGCGGTATCATACAAATTTATTTATTCCTTTTTCAATGCTAAATTTAATTATTTAATAATTCTTGGTTTATTCCGCATTGATTATGTAACTTATTAAAATACTGAGCATTTTTAAAATATATATTTACCTACACATTGACTTTATCAGAAGCGAGGCAATCTTACTAAGTTTGACAGATCTTAACACTTATTTCTTATTACTTATTACAGGCGAAATTAAAAATAAGCACATTTGTTCTGTTATATTTACTTTTCATGTAGATTGAGTCGCTTTCCTTGTTTGCTAAGATTTTTGAAATTGAAGTACCAAACATTTTCTAAAATATGTAGGAGTTATTATTTTTTTGTATGGGAACACGGAATAAAATTTTGTTTTCGGAAAATTTTGCTTCAAACTGTTTAAAACGTACTTTAAGGGATTTTTTAAGCTGCCCACAATTTTAACCAAATTAATACTAGTTTGTTTTGTAATTCGATCGGTCTTCATCCACAAAACATGAAATTCCACAAACTAAACTCGCATTTAGTGAAAATATTCGCTTACCTCTATACATAGGGAGGCATTTGTTGCATACTTGATAAATGAAATGCAAAATCATATTACATGAATATTTGAGGTTTTTAGATTTGATTATCTAAATATAGCAGATTTCATACACTAATATGTATTTTGCCCGTAAATTCTTACATAAATACATTATTAAAGTGTTGCTATTTATTTTTTGTGCGAAATGATTTATTATTTATGCTCTCGCAGGCTAAGTGTTGCTTAATTCGTCTTTTATCAGCCGCCGTTCAATTTATCTTGCACCACATAATTTTTAATTACACTTCGCATTTGCATTTTTTCTGTAATTAATCATCGTTGTGGAAGCTGCGTTGTTTATTATTTAAAAAAATGGCTTGACGCATAATGGGCTGCATTGATTGTACATGTTAAAGTGGATTCAACTCGATTTAGGTCCGTGCATACTGAACGAACGACGTTATTCAACAAAATTTGAAAAAGATTTTATAAAATAAATTGATGTTAAATTGTTTCTACTTGAACCATCTTCACATTAAACTAATATTGATTTATGAAAGAGAGTATCAAACTTTTTACCAAGTAAACATTCCGCTCTGACATTATGTAAATTTTACGTTTCAAATACAAATAGAGACATGTAATCGGATTGAAAACTATTTTTGAGAGAAAAAAAATAAAAATGTATGTCCGTTGCGTCGCGCAATTACAGCTCCAAAAGAATTTATGACGGTTCGTATACCATACAGTGTTTCGCTGCGTGCTGGAAAGTTGTTGTTGTTGTTTAAGCGGAGAGAAAAAACAGCAGCTGTAAATTGCGTCTGATTATTTTCATTCAGCAACGTGCATCATTTACTTTCCACGCTTTGTAAAAAGCGTGCGATAATTAGTTACTTTTTTCTTGCTTGAAGGAGAGTAATTTATGATTGTAATGCAAAATGTGCTAAAATTAAATTTTCTACGAAAAAATACTTTTGCAAAAAACGAAACACTTACAAACACAAATGATATAACTTAATTGTAGATATAGGTAGAGGTTTAATGCCTGCTATTGGTTGATACGAAATATTGAAATTTTGATTGGGCTTGGTAAGATTCTTAAGTAGCCGAAACATTTGATTAATCTGTTAAAAAATTAGCAAATCTTGTTTCTGTGCGTCAAAATAAAGTTTTACGATGAATGAATTCTGTAAAAGCTCACATGTATTATTTTTTAATTTTTTTATGCAAGAAAACATAAAGTAATGCCTTATTATATCATATTTAATGAAAATCAGTAAATAAGAATATTAAAATCTCTAAAATATAGATATGTGATTCTAATAGTGCTTGCACAGTCAAAGGTGATGTAATAAACATGCTCATTCTGTTTACCTTGTCACGAAGTAGCATTAATTTAGCGATATTCATAATCAAATGTCTATTGTTGCGTCTCTTTACTTCATATAGTTCAGTCGGCAATTTCGTAATAATCGGCACGAGCGCAACCTTACCTCATGCTCAATAACTATTAGGAGTATATTTTAGCGTCAAATAAATTTTCTCGGCCGCAAAAAGTCTGCAGACTTCTCAAAGACAATGTGGTTTAGTTGCGCAAAGGGAGAGTGTAGGTATACATGTATATCTATAGGTTTTAGTAGTTTTGGAGTTCAAAGTAGTAAAAAGTTGGTTTCACAATATTTTGAATTATTTCTGGTTTATATTTTATTAAAAATATTAAATTTGATATTTTTACATAATAATACATTCTATATGGGTAGTTACGCAAAATTCAATTAGGAATATAAGAAGCATGCTCAACTTTATAACACTTTTGAAATTTTCAACAAAAAAATTGTTTATTAGTCCATCAGCGCGCATATTAACTGGAAACTAAATCATAAAGCAGTTATATTTAAAATACTTACCTAGCGTAGGAATGAATATTCCATAATTTACTGAGTTTGAATCATTTTTATGTGGCTCGGCCTTTTGGATTTTTGCACAAGTCGTTGACTGCATATTTGGAAGGCAATGGAGTACAAATTCTGAATGGTGCCCTAAAAATGTCCTTCTTGGTTGTTTCAAAAGTTATGTTTAAAATAGTTCCACAGTAAATATACAATTTTGTTAATATTCGAATGATTATTGACCTAGGAGTATGGGATTAGCTGTGGATTATCTTCATACACTTTGTTTCTTGACTAAATTATTTACTAATACAATGATTAATAAAACTGGTCAAATTGTATTGTTTGTCGAGAGCTGGTTTCTTTTAAATTAAAATTTTGTTAATATTATCAATTTTTTATTTAGAATAAATAACATTTTTAGTATTGTTTTTACATACTATTGTCGAATACTCGATAAAATATTATGAAATCGATTACAGTAATCAATACTAGATCTAAATGTGTGCTATTTTTAATGAAATTTTGTTTAAATACTAAAAGTAGTAGTAAAACAATTTTGAAAACGTTTATCATCCATTCATATTAAGTAGTTCTTATCACAATATAATAATATTTTGTTTGCGCTATCTGGACATGCCACTCAGGCATGCGACGCAAAAACGCACACCAAACCATGCAAAAAAATCGCGTTTTCATTACTTGAATGAACTTTGACGACATCAAATATCCATTCGAAACCCATCGCCCTCGCCCGACAATAATAAACATAACGCACACTTTATCGCCTGCCAATATTTACCGTTTCTTATCAGCGCATTTCTAATCAATATCTACCAATTCCACATTCAGTTAACACTGCAACGACGTTTGCTATATTGCTATTATAATAGATGTGCGTTCGCGATCGGTGAAGAAAAGCATGGACGACGATTCGTACAAAAGTGCGTATATATATATATTGCATATTAATTAACATTTATCATGTTGTGTATAGGCTGCTTTAGATATTTGTCACCGCATTCGGCGGTATGTGCTAATTGAATTGCACGCGTAATTTGCATATCATGTATACGAGTGTGAAAACAATAAATTTTCAATTTATATGCATTTATATCGATAGCGTTACATTCAAGTTTTAATTGCATCTCATTAGCGAATTTCATTTTGCATTTATACAGATTATTATCATTATGGCGAATTATGCAATAATATTAACGAGAAATAGTAAAGTAAAGATTTTTATCGCTAATATATTGGGGAAGCCATGCATAGGGTGATATTTGGTTTAGAAAGCTGTGTTGCATTTATATTTTAAAATGTTCATAAGAAAATATAAAAAGTTTAATTATTCTTAACATTTTTTATAGTTATACTAGTTAAACATTTTATTCAAAGAATTATTATTTTATTGTGTAGTGGGTAGTAATGTATTTTTTAAACTATCAAAAATAGTTATAATATTACAAAAACATCAGTAAAAGTCGTTTAAATTCCCCTATGGTTAAAAAACTTTTTAAAATTGTTGCTACTTAGGTTTTCTTTCTTCCTCCCTAAAAATATTTTAATATAATAAGTTAAAAATGTTTTGTTGCCATCTACAAAATATGAAAAAAATGACATCTTTGTTTTCAAAGTTTTTCATCTACTTCTCTTTTTATCTTGCCATTGCCAAAATGAATAATAGATTAATAATTTTGACGATAATATAAAATAATAATCCAGATTGTTAAAAAGTGTCTCATAATGAACAGACTGCAAATACCTACTTTATCAATGTTTAAATAACAATCAATTATTTTATTAAAGAAATTAAATTATCTGTGCATTTTGAGACATGGTTTAAAAATTGATAAATATAGGTTGCAAATCTTAATTACGATAATAACGCTTCTAATTTCTCAGTAACTTGATGATAGTATTTATTGTCTTTATCTTTCAATCAAAAATAAATAGATGTACAACTATAATAATAATAATTTTATGTAGGTACCAGACTTTTATTTTCTATGATAAAAGTAGGTTTAATAAACAACATAAATCACTACAATTAATTGATTCTATTTATGTAAACCTACCTATTTAAACAATGCATTCTTGAGCAATATATCCAATAAAAGCAAAAAAGAAAATTATATTTTCCAAAATGTTATGCAAATAGCATAAACATTCCACCACACAAAAGGCGTTGACAAGACAGACGACCTAAGCAAACAAACATGCAAATCAATTTATCCATCCATTGTATTATTTATTCGTTGTTTGCAGATCTCGCATGGACGCGCTTCGGTTCGCTGATATCGCTGCGTGCAAAGTCGCGCGCGAGCCTCGTACTCGCCGAGAGGGACAATAATACACTCGGCAAGCGCACGACGACGACGAAACATCTCGCCATCGATGCATGGTTGCGCGCGCTCGATCTGGAACAATATCTACCGATGTTCGATGGATATCACGGCGTCGAGGAGCTGATCGAGCTGAGCGAAGCAGATGTGAAGCGGTGCGGCGTCAAGGTGTCGTCGCATCGCGCCAGCATCATGTCGAGCTTGACCGCTCTCCGGGCGAAATACTATGGTAAGAAAATATAGATATGGGTTGCTTACTAATATTCTCAATTGTACTGCTTTAACCATTTTCGTATACTAACTACAATAGTAAACAAATTGAGATATAAGATAATGATCAATAAGCAAAAATTACACTGGCATTTGACCTTTTGCCTGTGAATTTAACAAAAATTTTAAAGAATTAGTTAAAATTATCCCAGAAATCAAACAATTATTAAAATTGTAAATTAAGCTTATTAATTTGACTTTTATGATATTTCTAAATTTTTTATATTCATAAACTTTAGTATGTAAAAAATATACCTCACTTTACCCTTCTTCTTGCGAATTGAACTAAAAGTAATAAGAAACAGTTAAAATTACTTTAAAATGATCCCAAACACAAAAAAAGTAATAATTTTTACTTACAAATTTGCCAATTTTATAACGATCGAAAAGGATCTCATAATTGTTACAACTTTTAGAGTGTGGACAAGAATGTTCAAACCTTTGAAAAATGTTGCCGAAAGTCAGAATCTAGTTAGTCGCAAATACGAAGGGTCATCAAGTCAGAAGTATCTGCACATATTAACTAATATATGTACCATAAAATATAAGGACCGCCAAACTTCATAACGCCTCTAAACCCCTTAAGTTAAGCTAAATCTTCCACTGATGCCAAATTTGTTAAATTATTAAATTCGAAAACATTAATAATTATGTCAAAAATAGCCTGTAAAATGGAAACGGACAAAAAACGGGTTTCAAAGAATATTGATCCATCTTCATCACTTTTCGCTATTTTTAGCGTCTTGATTAAAACTTTTTAAACAGTAATAAATCTACTAGCATTCTTCCAAAAAAAAATCTTCCTAAACTTATCTATTATATAATAAAATCACCGTTAGTGTGTGAAACTCAGATATAATTTAATAATTTTTAGATCGCTTGCTATTTTATATTGCATGCGCTTTGAGAAAATTGAATTTTATACAACTTTACAACTCAAAGCATCACAGCATCACAGCGAATTTCCTGCTTTTTTGGCCATCCTGCCTGCATTCCAATACTATAAATATATGACTTATGTAAACACTTTTTCGAAGGTAATGGACTCGCTGCGATGAAACGGCAGCCGTCGATTCGGCACAGCGTGGCGGTGGATAGTCATAGGAAAATCATAAACGAGGACGTGCTGTAAGTAAAAACATTTCTCTCTTATTTCTCTATATTTATTCATTTTATTACATCAACGAAACATTCGCTTGAATCGTATTACTTTTTATTCTCGTATTGTGTATATTGCGAATGAAAATTCAATCGTCTCGCAAATATTACGAAAAATCTGAATAAAACCAATCGCATTTTATTTATTTGTGTGTGTGTGTGTGCTATATACATTTTCATAAAAGGGGGATGAAAATGTTTTGAGTGACGTTGTTGGTTTTCCAACAATACGCGTTGAATTTACAATTATAACAAAAAAAACGGAAATGTCTCCTCAGGAGACATTATTTTACACAAATCAGCTAAATGTGAAAAATGGAACAAACAATATTTATTTTATGAAGCCATAAAATAAATATGTTTAATATAAATTAATAATTTTGGAAAAATAAATAGTTTTACTATAGATTTGGTGGCTTTAACTTCAGGCCATTTTATGCAAACAATAAAATTGTTATTGTAATATAATTTCATATATAAAAATGATCTTATTGCACTTCACTCATGTTACTAACCTATTTTATATTTAATAAATACATTTTTAAAATTATGGTGTTTTACAGGCCATTATTTTAATCATTTATATTTAAATACCAAAGACATACTAAAAACTGATATTACTTCTTCTTAATCTTGATATTTTAACTCATATTTAAGAATGATAAAATCTATCGATTGCAGTAATGAAAGCTTTTTAACCACTGATATCTAAATACTACATAAATATTTCTACTAAAAATAGAAATTACAAATTTATTAACTCTTAAAATTCTGCACAATATACAAATTTATTTTTTTCTTTAAATTATGATATATCATATGATGTCGAAAAGTTAAAATGTAATGCTATAAATAAAGTGTGAATGATAAAGTACACTCTTACCTCATTTTAAAAGCTTGTAAAAATAGTTGCTTAATTAAAAAATCTAAAATTTTTAGCTTTAAATCATGCCAGTATAATGATTTAATTAACGAATTTTTAATCAGCAGTAAAAAATTTATTTAACATGCAACAAATCAAACGAAATCTCACTTTCATTAATATTTACTCTTTCCGGAATCAATTTAATTACTTCAATATTTTCACAGTGTGTAAGAAACGCGCCACATTTTCAACGGATAATTAATCACAAAATCAATATTGGCTGTGTATAAAGAAGCGATTTCGTGCGCACCACGTTTTTGTTACTGCTGCACTCAACTATAGTCCTTATTCCAATTAGATTCATTTCGCCTGCTAATAAAAGAGCAATAATTCATCAATTATCGCCAACGGCGCACGGCATAAATATAAATGTGTATATATTAATCATTTCTATGCGCGCTAATTGATTGCACTCAATATATGCGCATATTTAAATTAATAAGCGCATTCTTATCACAATAATATAGTAATTAGAAAGCTTGCAATGGGAAATGCCTACCTACGCAGTTTATGCAAATTATCAACAGCCAAAAAATATACCTAGAGATATGACAACTTTATCATATACGTTCGTAGAATTAATTGATTGCTAAATCGCACACGATTGATTTATTGTCTACATACGATATGTTGTATGCAGTAATGGCTTTACTTTTGGGTAGTTGGCGTAAAAGCCCTGGAGGTAGAGACGGCGAGGTCCTTGCACCAAACTTTGTTGTAAACATGAGCTTTAAGATTGAATTTATAGTTACGATAATTAACGATTTGAATTATTTAGTTAGAATATTATTGTTCATTATTGTAACCAAAATTTATAGACATTAAAACACTTTTTATTTATTATTAGATATGTGAAGATATATTCATTAGCCTAATTCTATTCTTTGTTGCAAGATGCGTTTTCTTAGATAGACATAAATAATAAACATGAGAGGTTTGTATTTTTTTAGTTTATACATATGATTTGGTTATCACAAATGCATTTCACCTTATAAATGACAATTTTGCAAATAAGAATCGAGGAAACATACAAAATTTTGCTTAGGTAATTAATACCTATTTAACACTACAATAAGAGGAAACAAAAAGAGAAATTAAAGGAATTTAACTCTCCGAAGACATAAAAGTTCGCTAGAAATTGAATAGAACTAATTTACTTCTTGAAAAATTGCACTTAAAAATTACCAATTGCAAATGCATTACCTTTATTAAATATTTTAAAATAATATTTTTTAGTAATGTTTTTTATACAAAATAAATTATGGGAAATTTAATTAAGATGGTAAACACTACTAATTGCATTATTTCAATGGTTTCCAATCTATTTTTCATTTTCGTTCCCCCCACTTGTTATGAAATAATCGTTATGTTCCTTTCGCTTGATGCAACGATGTAATTAATAAATATGGGGTATCTCACAAAACATGCAGTTTTTGAAAATGTCATAGAAATCAGTAATAATCGAATACAATTTAAAAATTTGTTCTAATTGTACTATTTCTGCCTGGAGAAACCCGAATTTTTTGTAGAAAATACGTATTCTATATTGTTGATCCTATATTTTATATCTGATTTTTATCAAAATTAAAAATCATCATTTTGTAAATAGGTACTGATATCTTTGAATTATCAACAATATCATAAAATTAATCTTACAAACATTAATAATAAAAAAAACATTAGGAAAGTGAAACAAGAGCAATGTGACTTTATTACCTATTATTAGGAATAATTGATTGAAAAATTACTCGCAATTTGTTTAACACTCTGTCATTGTTTTATATCAACTTTGTGTGAAGAGAAGTTAGTAGACATAAAACTTTGGAATAATTTATAGGAATATTGTTTATTAATTGACTTAAAATCCATTATTCCAAACGTATATAATATAATATATATAATGTATTTAAAAAACGATTATGTAAGTGAAATAAGAGCAATGTGACTTGATTACTTACGCGTATAGGAATAATTGATTGAAAAATTACACGTAATTTGTTCAACACTCTGTCACTGCTAGAAATATACAATCAATTAATATTTATCGAAAGCTGTTTTTCAAAATAATTGCATTTTTATGCACCGCTCCGTCACTTTTGTTATGTATTGACATCGTCGACTTTGATACGCGTCCTATTATAAATAATGTAAACATTCCTTTTTTGTTAAATAATTGATTGATTGAATGTGATTAAATATTGAATGTTTGTTGCTTGTATAGTAAGCGAGTCGTTTGATTTCATCATCGACGCTGATGAACAAAGCGATGATGTTTAATTAACAAACAGCGGTAAACAATATAAAAAATATAATTAATAAATTCAATTAAACAGAATCGAATTAAATATGTGAAAGGAAAATTTTAGCAAAAAGTTATTTTCACAATTTAAAGACAATTAAACCAAAAATGGAAACAACATAAACATCTTAATGTTTTCATTTCATCATTTTTGAATAGAGTGATGATGCTATAAAAATATATTAAAGACAACCATCTAAACAGCACGCAATCTTAAAAATTACGAAAGTTTATCAACTTCAACTACTTAATATAAAATGTTATTAAACTTTACAAAGCCTGCCATATTTAACGCATTAAATTCACTTACAAATTTATTCGCAACAGAAAACATAAAAATTTTATTGTTTGATCACGTATTAATAAAGCGATGATTCCATAATAATGCAAGTAAACACGAAACAAAACATAAATATTTTAAAAATAAAGCAGTATGTGTGACAGTAATTAAGCGTATTTAATTATTCATTCATTATTGACGAATTATTTTTAGTTTTGCAGCGGCATGAATGATTCAAGCTGTCAGTCAGCATTACGTTACCTGCCAGCCTTGAATTTGTCGTGAATTTCTAATAAATATTTATTCTATTTTTATAATATATAATGCATAAATTAAATTTCATAAACATTTTTTCTCGTAAATTCTTAAAAAAATTGTCAATATTTCTTATTCAGTAATATTTAGGAGTATTAATAACAAAAAAATAATAATAAATAAGAAAGAAACTTATTTAGAAACATGATGAAATGAATAATTAATAAAAGAAGATGACTAAGTCGAATTATATTGATTTCTACTAAAATTAATTTTATGTTACCTCGCTATAAGTAACTATATATTGAATAATACCATAATTTTGTAGTTTTAATTTTGTTTTCGGCTTGTTTAATGTTTTAACAATGAAATCGCAAAAATTTATACAAACAAATATATATGGAGCAAGAAGGATCAAATGCAAACGCTTTGATCCAGCTTTTATTCAAATTTTCAGACAAGAGCGGCAAAAACATTCAACTATTTTCTAGATTGCCACTCTTGCAATTTGTTTGGAATCGACGCATTTTCTATTTTTATTCCATTGCTTTGAATTATTCAAACTGTCAGCATTTCGTTATACTTTGCAACCTTGAAAATTTGTCTATTCTGCTTTTTAAACAAATTCAGTATGCGTAAACTCATTATCGTAAAAATTGATAATTGTCGAATTTATTAACAGTATTTTAGATTTGAAGCAATCATTTTGTAATCTTTACCACCAATAATACTTATTTTTTTAAACATCTATATGATTAAAGGATGTTGTGGTAGGCACTTGGTACATTTTAAAATTTTAAATAAAATTTAAAGGAGAAACACTTGGTTATGTTTTACAAATATTAATTTATTGACTATTCACTAAGATCTTTGCGACTTCACACTCTTCGTCAGGTTTAAACCTCTCCTTTTAATTTTATTTAAAATTTTAAACATCTGTTTTGATTTCTCACAGTTTCTTTGATTTTTTTAATTCTGTAATGTATTACAGGTTTTTTCTGTTTAGCTGTATAACAAACGATCTAAAAATGTTGTAATTTGTTTAATTTTGAACGGTTTAAAGAAATTTATGACGTTCTTGGCCTAAAAATGATAAAATAAATTCTTGATATACCTTACTT
>JARJDW010008619.1:0-28785 GCA_030264715.1 Adinopsis sp. GC000173 | reverse complement strand
TGTTATTCGGCTTAGCAAAACAGTTTTTTAGATTAAGGATAATCTTTAAACTATCTTCATTAGTGCACATTTAATTAAGATAACTTTTGACGAAATTTGTTTTGCTTTCTTTTATCCACTGTGAACGTTGTTGTGTGATGTTGAAGTTAAAAAGAAAGAAAGAAGAGAAAGTTAGAATTTTCAATCTTGTCATTACATTGTCAAATAATGTATTTTTATTTTTATAATAGTTCGCTTATCACTGATTTGAACTACTTTTCCAAGGAAACGCACTCTTAATGTTCATGCAGGCATTTTGATCTTTCCAGAATGTTTTTTTATGAAATACTACTATTGTGTAGTAGGCTGAGCTGGAATATTTTGGAGTTGGCGGTGATGTTGCTATAGTTTTACATTTATAAACAAACATTAGTTTCATTCATTCCAAATTTTTCTGTATCGAAAGTAGTCGTCCCAAATTCTTTCCTGGCCGTTCATTTCATATGAAATAGAAATGGACAAGTTCTAAATTACTTCGAACCACAGGTTTAGTTTCCAAATTATTTGCAAGTATCAGGTGAGATATTGAAATTAAATTCTTTAAATCGATTTTATTGTTTGGGATTGCAAAAATGCACATTTTTATAGTTAATAATTTATTAATTATTTGAAATTGTAACGCTGATACTTGAAAACACATAAAACTGATTTGGAATCCGCGTATATCTACGGTAAAAATATTTTTGGCTATTTAATATTGCGTGGTGATAATTGCAAACAAAACGTCGTTAATGAGATAAAGGAGCAGTATGTAGATGATGGTGACGTTATTCCCTACGAAACTGTCCGCCACCATTGCGCCAAGCAATGAAGTTTTGTAGCAGAAGTAAGCGAAGCGGCAACTTATCGGCTTGGTGCTGGCTTCGTTGAAACCCGTCGATTTCTGCGGGAAGGGAAGTAGATTGGATCGCAATCCCTAGAAATTGAAGCGCTCGTTAAACTCGACCAGGCGAATGGATAGTTCCTCGGATGGCTTTCTCCTTGCAGATGCTTCAAGCTCTCGGATTATATCGAAAATGTTGGCTCGCAATCCGTAGAAGTTGAAGCGTCCGCTAAACTCGACCAGGCGAATGAATATGATTGCTTTGATTGGTTCCTTGGATATAATTATTATGGAAGACGCTCGAACATCTGGATCCTATTTAAAACTTTCCGGGGATTGTTGTTGCTCCATTAGCATAGTACATAACGTAATAAATTTCTTTGGGTAAAAAATAAACATAAACCTGTCACCGTCGCCCTATACACGATGGTGATACTCTTCACTGCGAAAACACCCGTTACCACTGAATCAAGCATTCAGTTATGAAGAAGAAAACGAAGCGACGAATTAAAGGCTTGGTGTCGCTTCGTTGACACATCGATTTCTGCAGGAAGAGGAACAGGTTAGCTCGCACAGCATAGAAATTGAAGCGTTCGCAAAACTCGACTAGGCGAATGAATATAATGGCGTTTGGATGAAATTATATCTGACATTTTTTCGGAATCTTGTTCGTCTCAATAACGTAAGTATTACTCCCTTTTAAGCTTTGTCGCAATAAATTTTTTTGGGTATAAAAAATATAAAAATATTACCTTATATTGTATATCCTACAGCGATACTCTTCTCTACGAAACCGTCCATCATCAATTATGTAGCAGATAAAGAAAACGAAGCGACGAATTAATGGCTTGGTGTCTACTTCGTTGAAACCCCGTCGTTTTCTGTAGGAAGAGAAAATGGTTGGCTTGCGCACTCCATGGTATTTGAAGCGTTCGCAAACTCGACCAGGCTAATAAATATTATGGCATTTGGAAGAAATAGTATTGATTGGTTGCTTAGATGTTCATTCTCCTTGTAGGCGCTTCAAAATCTTGAATATATGACACTTTGGCGGGATCTTGTTCGTTTCACTAGCGTATGTACCACTCCTTTTGCATATTACCGAAATTAATATAAAAAGTCACCCTGTATCACTCTATGATGATACTCTTGCCTACAAAACCGCCCGTTACCAATTATGTAGCAGAAGACGAAAACGAAGCGACGAATTAATGGCTTGGTGTCGACTTCGTGGAAACCCCATCGTTTTCCGTAGGAAAAGAAACAGGTTGGCTCGCGCACTTCATGGTATTTGTAGCGTTCGCAAACTGGACCAGGCTAAGAAATATTATGGCGTTTGGAAGAAATAGTATAGATGGTATCTTAATGTTCATTCTCCTTGTAGACGCTTCAAATCTTGTGAACATTATCAAAATTCTCTATGAATAAAAAAATAAACTTCACTATGTCACCTTATAACCACCATATGATGATACTCTTCCCTACGAAACCTTCCGTCACCAATTGTGTAGCAGAAGAAGAAAACGAAGCAACGAATTAATAGCTTGGTGTCGACTTCGTTGAAACCCGGTCGTTTTCTGTAGGAAGAGAAACAGGTTATCAAAATTAATTTCGGGGGGTAAAAAAATTGATATAAAAATGTCAACTTACTCAATGGTGACGTTCCTCCTTACCTGCGAAACCGTCAGCCAACATTGAATCAAGCAATTCAGTTATGCAGAAGAAGGAAACGAAGCTACGAATTAATGGCTTGGTGTAGACTTCGTTGAAATCGCAGCAATTTCTGCAGGAAGAGGAACAGGTTAACTGTCATTGTAACCACTCCAAGACCTGGATTGTGTGTCACTTTTGCAGGATCTTATTGTTCGTCCCACTAACGAATGTACCATTTCTTTTGAACATTATCAAAAAAAATTACTTTGGTTAAAAAATAAACAAAACTGTAACCGTCGCCTTATACACGATGGTGCCTCTATTCCCTAAGAAACGGTCCGTCGCCATAGAATTAAGCAATTCAGTTGTGCAGCAGAAGAAAACGAAGTGACGAATTAATGGCTTGGTGTCGCTTCGTTGAAACTCTTCGTTTTCTGCAGGAAGAGGAAACAGGTTGGCTCGCACTCCATAGAGAAATTGAAGCGTTCGCAAACTCGACCAGGCGAATGATAATAATGGCTTTTGGAAGAAATGGTACAGATGATTCCTCGGTTGTTATTCTCCTTGCAAGCGTTCCGAGATTGGAATATATCTCGCACTTTCCTGGGTCTTGTTCGCTTCATTAGCGTGTATCACCTTATGAAAGTTATCAAAATAAATTTCTTAAAAATTTCATTTGTTTGTTTACAAGAAACGCGTATGTATTGTATTTGTGCGGCCTAGGTAATCATTTTTTTAGATTATAGATACTCGTCACATCGTAAGCCATGACCTAGAGTAGTGCAAACATGCAAGTTGCAACTTTGGATGTACCAAGCCAACACCAGTTAAAATACAAAACGGCTAAACTTACGAATGACCATCATCACAAGTGGTTTACCTACATCCATGGTATCAGCCCACGGCCACCTAAATATCAAGCTGTTACAGATAGTCTTTATAGCTTACCTGACAAATGAAATAAATACAAAGTGCACAAAAGTTTGGTAGGTAGGAATACTTATATATCATTCGTTAGCTTCAAGTCCTTTTATTCTAGGGGGTGACGAACAAGCACTTTCCTGTGAAATAATAATAGTCACTACAAATTACAACTTTGGGATATTTTGATGAGAAAATGCACCAAATCACTCGAAAAATCAAAAAAGTTGTTAGAAAAATAACAGATTTGCACATTTTTGCAACTTCTTGTAAGAATTTTGCATTTTTTTAGTAAATTTTATTTTTTATCGTTCGAAAACTGCAAAAAATTATTGGGTAAATGCAAAATAGTTTTTGATGGCCGCACTGGGCCAGGGAGAGGAGGTTACCCACCGTTGCACAGAGGATGTTTTATTCCCAGATTCGGTTAACGAACGTAATTTCCAAACGAATTAAGTTTGTTAACAGATATGCGACTGTATTAACAATATGGCCGAGGATAAGAGCTGACTATCAATCACCTGTATCTTCAGCCAAACTTCTATCCAGGTAACACAAATTGTTATTTTAAATGAATATAAGTTAAATTATTTAAAAACACTAAAATTATTGTAATCATTAACCGTTAGATGCGCGAAAATGTGTCCTCCGTTGACGGCGAGTGGACTTAGAGGACACGTCTTATCACTAGACCCCGAGCAGTGTACTAACAATTTAGTGGTTGCGTTACATACTTATATTATATTTATTGCATGCAATGTGCGCATGTGTGACCGCTTAATTTTTGGAAAATTCCAACAGCGATATCACGCACAGCTACGCACGTATGACTCATCACTTGCACTTGTACGTACTTGAAGTTAACAATTTAATGCGGCTGCGCATAGCCACCCCCAGATAAGTACACATATTCCAATCATCCACTAAATTATTAGTACAATGTGGGGTAGCCTGCAGATAAGACGCGTTTGTAATGAGGGTGCTATTTAATTTATTTAAAATCATCAGAATTCGTCTTTAATTTATTTGTGCTTGTGCCTGGTGAAGATGGATTATTTTTCAACGCAAGACAAGGATAGGGTTTTTACTTTACACTGCATGTAAGTACCTAATTAAGCAGGGTCCTAAGTAGCCAATAACCTATAACCTATACGACTACATAAGGTTCATTCCGAATCGCAGTTCCGAGCTAATTCATAATTAAAATTTTAAGCCGAAATTGTACGTATAAACCGAATTGATTACAAGTTCGTAACCGCGCAACTTTGAATGGCTACAGGAACGCGAAAGCATTAAATTAAGAGGTGAAATATGCTTCCATATTACACCGTTTCGAATAGTTCGAATATGGAGTGTTTTTTTAATTTAGAATCAGTTTAGGACCAGTGAGCTGGGATTTGGAATAGTAAACTAAAGATTCCAAATGCATTTGGTTGGCATACATTTCTTGAATTTGGTGAGGAACAAACTAGTTCGGAACTGATTTGGAATGAACCTTATATACCGTGTGTATACTAAGTTCGGCAACACGCTTTTATTTTGGAAACGATGCTTTAATGAAAAATTTTGCACACGTAGGTCGATATTGTTTTTAAAAACGCATTTGATAGTGATATTCACTTGGTCCTGCGAAGTGCCCATCATGGTCTGCCGATGGTCAACTTCATCTTTTTAAATAGAACCTCCCATTTTTTAATTGAAATTCTGAAAGATCACAACGTTCAATTAATTCGTCTGCGCAAATCAACTCCCTAATAGGTACAATTGTACCACCCATCCACTGCATTATTAATCATTAATTATTACCATTAGAATTCGTGCTTAATTCATGTATTTCTGACTGGCTAGGATGGAGTATTTTTACTGTAATTCAAAGTAGGATTTTAATTTATATGAAATGTTTTATTAAGCAAAGTCCCTGTACATAGTGCATGTATAAATAGCTAATTGCTGATACATACGGAATGAATAAAGTTGCACACATAGTAAAGCGACTAACACGAAAGGTTTAGGAAGGAGTAAGGGTAGTTAGATGTATTCGGTGATGAAGGAGCACAATAAGCTTGAGGCACTTCAAAAGCTGGATTAAAATTAAGTATCTCTAATTACTCCTACTACTAACCCTAACAAAACTTATTCTCAATCAGTGCCGGATTAGGAAAGGTCGAGGTCCTAAGCTAAAACCCTTGAGTATTTGTAATAAATTACTTTAATATGTGACTGTGCTATATGAGACAAAAGTAGGCTAGACGGACAGGAAAGGTACTTTCTGAGTTGTAGGAAATCATTATAACAATTTCTGAGAACACGGAGACATCTTTTTGGCTTTATAATATCTTTAAAATGAGCTCTACGTTGACTCTCCATTCGATTAAAAAACTAAAGGATTCGTTTAAATGGACAGTTTAGGTTTCATCTTAAAAGGCTATTGAAAACTATTTCTAAATAGTAGGCGGGGGGTAGTTAAATATCTATTTAATTTCTAATGCGAAGCCCCTAGCTACAGTTTTTTAACAAATGGGTAACTCCAACACTGACTGTAGAGGTAATAATAACATAATAAATTTATACACAGTCTGTTTTCTAAAATCACGTTGTAAGTTTTATCAACGCATATTTATTAAATGATTATAACGTAACCTCATTAAGTAACATTTTGATATAACAATAACTACTTTAAAAATTCTTTTATACTATTTGGTAGCTTATTAATTATAGAGGAATGATCAACACCCGCCGCTGTTGCAATTACACCGCCTGTATTTGGGTGATTAACATTTTTATCATAAGAATAAGAATCACCATGTACATTGGTCAACTTTCCACCCAACACTTTCAATATCGCTTCCGGAGCGCATGTATCCCATTTTTTGCAACCTTTACTCGCAAATACATATGCATTCGCTTTACCTTCCATTAGTAGCATTACCTAAAACAATAAAAATTAGCATATTTTATTTGATTTGTATATTGATAATCACTTTATGGCCAGCGCCGCCAACTCGAAGCACTTCATCGGCTCCAATAGCATCCAGAGCAGCCTGTACACGTTCATCGCTGTGCGAACGAGTTGTTGTGACAATAAATTTATCGGAAGGAGGTTTTTTCGGGTCAAAACCGCCGACTCCAACATCTTCCAATCCCCAAATCGTTCTCCCAACATTATCTCCATTGCGATTGAAGTATGGTTGATGTATTACGCCTCCCACAGCTTTACCGTCCACGGCAAATCCGATCAAAACGGTAACATGCTCAACTAAACCCTACAATATAATGATATTGCATTATGTAATTGTTGTCTATGTAAATATTTACTTGTGTGTATTCTGATGTACCATCTAATGGATCAACCCACACCACAATATCCTCATTCGAAAGCTTCTTAAATTTATCAGGGCAAGACTTGGTTAATACTAGATTATCATAGTTTGTAACAATCCAATCGCTTGGGACATCCGAATTTGTTAGGACTTCCTCGCCGATGATGTTGATTTTCGGAAATTGTCGCGATATCGATTCGATGATACATTTTTGTGCCGACCTATCTGCTTCCGTTTGCAAGTCATTAATACCCTAAAAATCATAATATTACATGATAAATAATCGAATTTAGTTTAAAACCTACCTTTTCTACGATATTTAATTCGCCCTTAGACATAACATCTCTAATTATTTTACCTGCACGATTGGCAGCTGTTACGCAAAAAGATAACAGTTTTATTATTGTCGGACTGGATTGTGCCATGGTTGTACGGTTATTAAACAAAACATGAACAATTTTCTAGGCTAGTGTAATTTTGGAACAGGTCATGTTGTTTTTGATACGTTGTGACACCGCCTCAAAGATGACGCTATAAATATTTGTAAAATTTTATTTAATAACATAGTCTTTTACTTAAATTAATTAGAATTTATGAAAATAACATTAATTTAGTATTATTTTAGCAAGAATTAAATTTAATTTAAGATTAGGTTATGTTATCAAAAATAATTTACGCTACCGTCACAAAGATGGTGCCACTAAAATAAAAAACATAAATATAAATATAATTTGTGATAAGCAATTTTATTAATAATCTATTCATTTACATAAAATAATGCACATTTATGAAATTTAACAATAAAATGTTTTTAATTTAATATTATAATAGCATTGAATATACAATGTCGCAATTTTCATTTAAATATATTCTATAAAAAATATAACAACGTTTAATAAATCATGAACAAATAATGAAAATTGAACTAGCTATAAATAGTATTGACTTGTTGCGTACAGCGTATGAATGTGGCACGTCTTGGCAATTCTTTTAACTTGCCCGCACCTGTATATGTGCAAGCGCTCCTCAAGCCGCCCAAGATATCCAACACCGTCACCTCGACGTCACCCTTATAAGGAACTTCCACCGTTTTACCTTCGGACGATCTATATTCAGCGACGCCACCTAGAAAACAAACAAACATCAATTAGTTGAGTAATTTATGGCTAATAAGCGTTCTCTATACACACCGGCGTGTTTTTGCATTGCAGTATTCGATGACATGCCGTAAAATAGCTTAAACTTTTTCCCATCACGTTCGATTAGATCACCGCAGCATTGATCGTGACCGGCAAACATGCCGCCTGCCATAACAAAGTCCGCACCAGCGCCAAATGCTTTGGCTACGTCTCCAGCACATGTGCAACCTCCATCCTAATAACATTTTATCATTAGTGAATTCAGCGCTACCAAAATTGTTTAACCTACCGAAATGATGTGACCTTGTAGGCCGTGCGCGGCATCAGCGCATTCCAATACGGCGGAGAGTTGTGGATATCCAACGCCGGTTTTTAAGCGTGTCGTACATACTGAGCCCGGCCCGATTCCCACTTTGATTATATCCGCACCGGAAAGGATCAGTTCTTCTACCATTTCACCGGTTACTACATTGCCAGCCTAAGTAACAAGTAAAATATACAGCGCATATCATTCAAAGATAAGGGAGAAAAGGGCAGTTAAGAACATGGAGCAGAAATGGACATTGGTTATACTTTTGTTAATGCTTGTGTCTACAGAGATTGGCGGTGTGAATCTAAACAGCCATTTAAAGTAAAGTGACAGTTTCAGTAGAGGATTCAACCTTACGGTGGCCCGAAGCGTTAAAAATTGAATATAGTAAAAAAAGGGCTAAAATGTTACGTTTTTTGAGATATGTAATGCATTTTTACTATATTTCACTATGTTTTCAACTATTTTTGAGTAGTATTAATTGGTTACTATCGTTCCTATCAGTTTTTCTAAAAAAATTAAAGTAAAAAATACAAACATTGTCAAAATATAGAAGGACACTGTTTATTATTAAGAAAATAGAATTGTTTAACGAGTTTTAATGAAAAATGCGGGATATAAATATGAAATTTTAAGTTTGTGAAAAGTTTAATTTTTTTTAATAATTTTTATACATTAGTGGCATAAATTATAAATTGGCCTATTCTTCAATAATGATAAGCCACAAATGTTAGTTTTGAGAAATTCACAAGTTTTAATCAAAATCTGGCCTGATAAATTTTCGACTTATGCAGAGTCTATCTTGTTATTTTATGCTGCTTTTTTTACAATTTTTTTTCTTTCTTTCTTTCTTCTTCGCTTCTTGCTATTCTTTTTTGGTTAGCGCCAAAAATTGTAAAAGCAGGGGAAAACTATCAAAAAGCTATTGAGAAAGTTTGCAACAAAACGTAAAAGTACAACAAACAGCGAAATTAATGCAAAATCGTAAAAAGAACAACAACAAAATGCAAAAATAACAAGAAAAGTTGTAAATAAGCGCGAAAAAGTAGCAAACATATGAAAAATGACAAAAAGTATAAAAAGCAGTAAAAGAAAACCAGCAATAATTGAAGTTAAGAAAGTCGGAAATTTATCAGACCACCCTTGTATATCATCCCCAAGTGAAATTACTGGGTACGCGCCTGGTTGCACATATAGCTTAAGATTAAATACTTGATGAGCTGGCGAAAAAAAATCTAGAAAATAATAAAATGTGGCTTATCACTATTTAACAATAAGTCCTTCATTTGAATAATTTGAGGCTCCATAATTTGTGAGGGCTGAGGCTACCTAATGGTAAATCCTTCATTGGAAAGTTTGCACATTGTACTACAATAAAAAAATAATTTTTGAGTATGAATGGATTGTCCACATGTGCCCCCTTCAACCCTATACAAAGAAAACAAATTATGCTACTAAATTTACAATTAAGTTCAATTGTTCATACTTTAAAAAATTGTTCTGAACTACCAAAATCACGTATTTTTTAAGAAGTGGGTCATGCAAATATGAACGTGACTTTTGTTGTAGACTTACAGATAGTGTCAGAAAAGGGATGAAAGCGTGTGTAGGCAATAGTGGGGAGGTAATAGTACTCTCCAGCCTGTAGACTACTCAATCGTGTCCTTTCCAGAATTAGGAGGACGATCAGTAAGTCAGAAGTCAATTCCTCTTTTGCGCAACGCATTATCATAACATTTTTAACGAATAATAGCATAAAATCTAATGAAAATTTTAGAAAACTTTCTTCTCAGCTTCCTGAACAAACTATCAAGCGCCCGAGTGTTCGATTGGGCCAAACAATTTGTAACCGGATGTGAAAGGGTGAGAAATGGACCCCATGATCGAAGACCTCGAACCAGCGTAACGGAGGATAAGATTCGTGCGGTATTTAGAAATCATTGAAGCTGACCAACGTTACACGGTTTACGAAATCTCTACAAACGCTGGTATAAGCGTTGGAAATACACAAACTGCTCATCTCTTGCCTCCCCACCACTGCCCACATACCTTTTCATCCCTTTCCTAGCACTATCTGCACGTCTACAACCAAAGTCTCGTTCATATTTGAATGACCCACGTATATTTGTAGGATATTTTGTAACTTGGGTAGCCAAAGTTCCACTCTCTTATGTAATGGCGTCCTTAGAGAATGGCGAGTAGGCCAATCGCGTAATGATTCTAAAACATTGGTTCTTCACCTTTATATACGTCGCGAATTTGAGTCCAAATTTAAGCAATGTTGCGGCCCAATAAAACCCTCATACTACGAGGGTATTTTCGAAATCTGTTTATTATTTCACATTGTTTTGCTTGCGTCTTTCGTGTTTTTTGAATGAAATAAGGGCGAATAAGTCGCAGAAACCCAATATATTGAGAATAATCTGAGTTCCAAGAACAGTCACGCACCCAGAGGGTGGGCTCGTTGGATTAATCCCCCCCCCCCCCAAGACTAATATAAAGCTACAAGACATACACTCGTCTGAACAATTATCTATGTTACATTCAACTACCCTCTTATAGTCTTATGGAACGTTACACACGCAAAAGTTTAAACGAGTGGACGTCGGTGGGCTGATAATTTTCCCGCTTTCTAGAGTTTTTTTTCCTCTTTCTTGCTGCTGATTTTTCGTTCCTTTTCTTGCAAAACGTGGCAAAAAAGCGAAAGTAATGGTAAAAAATACGATAAAGTTGAGAATGTCGGAAAATTAGCAGGCCACCCATGTATCTATATTTATTTCCTTTACCATCCATAGTATATTAGATATTTGAGTCACCCTCAAGCCAAATTTCTGGGCGCGCGCCTGCGTATGGTTAAGAGTCACTACTCTAATATACTAAAAAGTGTCTTAACTAGTTACCTTCTGACACCTGGTTATGCAAGGGATTTATGCTACGAATATATAATCTCCAAAAACATTAAATTTAATACATTTTTATCACATTATTATACAACCTTATACATTTTTTTTATTAAAAAATTGTTCTGTTCATTCATCATTTTACATGAAAATTAAAAAAAATTGCTTGGAAAATTGCAAAAATATTATTAAATATCTTTCGATATTTTCATAATTTGCTCAAAATTTATAGATTGTTAGGAACAACAGTGATCAGTAAAATTACTTTGGCAAAATAAGAAGAATACACTGAAAATTTATAGTATACTTAATATGTTGAACTAAAAACGTAAAATTTTAGACCGATTCGTCAATTTTTCTCTATTTTACGCACTTTGCATTAAAGATTAGTAAATTTCTGCTTTTCTTAACAATTTTGGAAGGTATAACAGTCGAATTGTAATTCATTATTGCAATTTTTTTTGCTATTTCGTTGCTCTCCCTTTTTAGTTTTCCAAATTTCATGAAAGCAACACTTCGAACTGGAACTAAACGCAAAACCGAAAAATAATTCGTTATTTGGTCTAAAACAAATGCCGGAATAAAATCGAAACAAACATTTTTATGGAATAAAAGTTCATAACGCGTGAGGTCCCCTTCCAGCTTAATCCGTCAGTGGAAAAGGACTTCGCAAAGATCTGATACCCAAAGTCTTGTAATGGCTTGGAATGCTGCTGCTCCCATGCATACTTTGAAGTAATATTCACTGTATATAAAATGCATGATTGATAACGATCCGAGACGGAACTTGTAGACATACACTTGTAGATTTATATTTAAATATTTTAAAATGGTTGAAACCAGGCGCGCACTCAGAAATTTGGCTTGGGGTTTTCTTTTACTGCTTTTTATACTTTTTGTCATTTGTCGTGTGTTTCCTACTTTTTCGCGCTTATTTACAACTTTTCTTGCTATTTTTGCAATTTTTTTACTGTTCTTTTTATGGTTTTGCATTAATTTTGCTCTTTTTTGTATTTTTATGTTTTGTTGCAAAGTTTATCAAAATTTGTTTGGTACTTTTCTCCTGCTTTAACAATTGTTGGTGCCAATAAAAAAAATAGCAAAAAGCGAAGAATCAACCAGCAAAAATTTGTATAAAAGCAGCATAAAATAATAAAATAGACTTTGCAAAAGTTCGAAATTTATCAGACCACCCATGTATGTCTTGTAGCTTTACAATCTTTGGGGGCTCAAGCCCGCGAGTCCACTCCCTGGGTGCGCGCCTGATTAAAATCAATATTATATTTATACGCATAGGCATCAACAATTGAACAGCTTCACTTGCCAGTCTAGATCTCTATGTTATTCAATTATAATAAATTATGTTTTTTTAATTGTCTTCTAAAATAAAATTTTTGTATTTTTATGTTTTTATTGAATTTAGTAATATGTAGGTTATGTATTCATTAAAAAAAAAATCAATAAATGAATTAATAATATTCGTATTTTTAGATACCGACGAAAGGAATTTGTCTACTCACAATGATGGTGTGTGTGGGAAATGCGGCACGAACTTTCCGCACGTAATCGACAAAATATTGCGAGTATCCATTGGCAACATCAAGGCAAATAAATGAAATATCCTTGATCGCATTCAGGATCTCCGATAGTTTATCGAAATCGGTTTGGGCCATCCCCGCGCTGCAAGCGATATTCTTGAGGCACTCGGAATTCTCATTGGCGAATTGCTTCCACTCCTCGACGGTGTAGTATTTGTGTATCGCCGTAAACAAGCCATGCTATAAAAGTTAATAGTAGTAATGTAAGAGAGATGGGTATTTACACTTATAGATAGGTGCATACTTTTGATAACGATTTTGCCATTTCGAACGTGCCGACCGTGTCCATGTTCGATGCCATTACAGGAATGCCCTCGTACGTGCGCTTCGAATTACGAAATGTTATCGTTCGAAACAAGTTTACCTGGAAACATATCAATACAATTATTGTTTTTTCTTTAACTAAATGTTTGTAATGTAATATATGAAGGCGTTGTGCGCATTATTTTAAGGAATGAAATGATAAATTTTATATCAATAGAAATACAATATGACGAGTGAAATTGCAGTACATATAATTAATAATCGAGACGATTTTTTTAATTGCTCTTGGGGTTAAGTAAACTACCATGATTGCGATATTTGAGCCGTTTGTTTTGAAAGTGGCCTAATTCCATTTTTATTTTGTGTAGTTCGCTGTTAATGATTGTAAATGTGCTGGTGTCAATGATGTAGTGTAACAGTGGAACATATTGCTAATATTTATATAGATTTATAATTTCTTATTTATTATTATTTTTATTAAACTTAACAACTTCAATATCACAATCCAAATGTAAGTGAAGTTAGGTCACGTTCAACATAAATCGCTCATTTAACTTTTTGAGTACCTATATTGCATTGCATAAACACTTTTTAGTAATCAATCAAAAAATAAATGTGTATTTTCTTAAAAATGTGCGATATTTAAACCTTTTTAATATATCTTATATGAGATTTTACAGGTGCAAAGTTAGCAACTCGTTTGTTAACAACCGATTTATCATATATTTTGGCAATTATCTAATGCAAAACGGCCCGAAGAATCGGTTGCTGATACCAGAGCTGATAGTGTAGACAAATAACTATCATATCGTGAAAAAATCTTATTGAAATATTAATAAATAAGAAAATTAAGAACTGATAAATATGACGATCGTGTGTAAGTACAAATTACAAAAAATCACCAATTAATTTTCTATATTTTCAACTTTCTTTAATGTTTCAAGAAAATCGAGGGGCGAAACAACATTTTGTTATTTCAATACACAGTGTATTAAATCGTTAATACATTGGCGTCAAATTTAAAGAAAAAACTTGAATTTACAACATTTATTTAGCGTGTGTTTCTTTTGTTATGTAATTTACTGTTTCATATTAAATAAAATATAATTGCCCAAAGTTTTTGTTACATATTTTCTAACCAGTCCACTCTGTCCACGCAAGCCACAGTGTTTAAGCAACAAAATTAGTTAATATAAGCAGAGCCCAATTTAGACTTTCACGGGCCCTAAGCAAACTAAAAATTACGGTCTTCTTTATAAATGTTGTACTAAACCGTCTGAGTTAATATCATTAATATCTTGCACAACATAATTCAGTCTGAAAGATGCAATATTATTTGAACATTTTTTTGAATCTTTGAATCAATTGCCCTAATTATACAGAAATTTCTCACCTTTTCCGTAAAGTTTAAAAAATAAATTTTTACACATATGACAACAGTTTATCGCTCCAATTTACTGCGGGTCCCGAGCAAGTGCCTTGTCTGCCTTGTGGTAAATTTGGCTCTGATGAATATAAGGGACAGGTAGCTTCTGAGACATCGAAATACAGGAAAATGCACAGCATTAGATTATTGCCACCCCTACGCGATCACCTAGTTCACCTAGTAGTACTGCCTCTGTACTGTACCATTATGCATTGATTGAAATAGAACAATTTTTTATCGATGCGCATCACGGACACCATGAAAATATCATCATTCTCAATATATAATTAAAACCATCAGCATTGAAACTATTTTCAGATGTTTACATCAGTTTTGAAGTCAATCTTGCATAAAATTAAGTAAAAAATGATATAAAACACAAACTATAAACTTTATAACAGAACATGTCAAATTAATAAAGAGTACACTGGACTACACAAAAAGTCTAAATAAAATGCAATGCGACAGGGAAATTCAAAGGTAGCATCACATAAAGCTTATCGTCCAAATTAAAATGGTTAACTTTCATCAATTTAGCCATACAAACTTTGTCAACACATGTTGGTGTAATATTTTTCAGTCAATCATTAATGAATGCACAGACGCGGTGTTTCAGTCACGTTAATTTGAACAGAATGAATGCATCAAAGACTACGTGTATAAACAACAATGATTGTACAATGAAATTGTTGGCAACTATTTATTTATTTATTTATTATCTATTTAGTAAAAACTTTTCATTTTGTGTACTTTCACTACATAGTTTTAGGTTTTGCGACATGTTTCGTCAATATGACATTGTCAAACAATAATAATAATATACAGTGTTACATGTTGTTATGGTATTTTTAGTTTAAAAGTGGTGATTTGTTTAGGTCTACTTGATCATTTAGTAATAAGGTGCACTTTTGATGATGTTTGTTAATTTCCAAAGCCGCTAATAGGTTGAGTTTGGGTCCTGTTGGTTCAATATGTAATATTGCTGGAATGACGGTAGAGGTGTGCTGTTGGACGTAAACAAATCAGCACTTTTATACTTAAAATTCCATAAAAACATGTAACACTTTGTATATTATTATTATTGCTTGACAATGTCATATCGACGAAACATGTCGCAAAACCTAAAACTATTATATGTATATAGTGAAAGTGCACAAAATAAAAACTTTTTATTAAATATAAAATTCTTTCACAAAAAAAAATCCCACGACAATCCAATAAATTATCTATTTATTAAGTTGACAACAATCGAAAGTCACCAACTTTTGTATCCATTTTGCCCACTCCAGATTAGACCACGTGACGACAACAATAAAGTTGACAATTTTCGTTTGATGGATTCGTAGTGTTAGCAAGCCAATGTATATTTGGCGCATAAATTGAGAAATTTAATTAATTTTCAAACAGATCGTATCGCGTCTTGCTCATTACATCACTACAGTATGCGCAAAGTATAAAATTTATTTCTTGCGTTTTGTTTTGCAGTTAGATTTACTTTAGTTTATAGTAATTATAATGGTGACATTTGACATTTTAAATACGTTGCATGTATTAATCGCATCAATTGCATTGCTGGCTGCGCGCTGAATGAATCGCAATAACTATGCAGTCGATATGCATCATAAAGGCAAACAAGTGTGGATCAACCTTAATAACTTTTGAATAAAAGTGTAATTTAGATAGTGTATGTATAGAGTCTGATAAGTAAAATATATATAAGGTCTATTAATAAGTTTTTACACTTCCTTTAAAGACTGTAAAACTAATATTAAATCGCATCAGACCATTTTGGACAAAAATGTCCATTGAAATGTTATTATTTTTCTATAAAAATCAGTATTAGTTATATCGCTGAAGTGTAAACCACATTCCCTTATTGTAAGTACGTTAATCATGCCGAGTTTTGTACCAAAAAAAAAGGATTTTGCGGGAAGTGTTGCAACTTTGCTTTAATTTTGACAAAAGGGCAGCTGATTGTCGTCAATTGCTTTGCTATACATGTTCCACTAATAAAAACGTGTAATTACTAGTTCTGGCGATTTAAAAGTGGAAAATTTGACATCAGTGTCAAATAATGCGCACGGCGACAAATAGAGTTAGAATGCGGCGAGTTGGACACATTATTAATTGAAAATTCATGTCAACTTAACTAAACCATCTTTGAAGAACACAATCAATAACATTAACAATAATTTATGCAATTGAGCCGAGTATTGAAACTGAAACACAGTCCAATGCGCTAAAATGCATGGTAAAGTAATCTTTCAGCACAACAATTTTCGACCACGCGCTCGGCCATATATCGCATAAATTGTTAAGGATACTTTGCAGATGATGTTTTATCCCCCCGCTGTATTCACTAAACATTGTTCCTTCAGGCTACCATTTGTTCTGGTGGATGGCCCATGTCTTAGCAAAGCAGCATTACACATCTTTCGAAGGAGCCAAAAAATAGGGCGATTTTTGGATTGAGTAAAAAGTCGGAAAAAAAATTAGGCACAAAATTCGTGCGCAGCCTAAAAGATGGGACAAGAGTCATAGTTAACGAAGGACAATACTTTATACAATATTAACTAATTAATTTGTCTGAACGAAGCTCTCAAAATTACAATAAAAAGTGTAAAAACATTATTAATAGACCTTATAGATAGGAAATAGGGGGTAGCAACAAAAATTTGAGGGTTGTATGAGCATACTTTTCGCTGCAAAATATCTTTAACACTTTGATCGCCAAGCTAGCATGGTTAGAACTTCACCCGGACCGATTTTTTTTGCTTTTTTGTATGCTAATACACGATCAATTAATGTAGTATGAGAGTTTTCGTCAATTTTTAAGTAGATTACCTGAAAAGAAATTATTTGTGTCATATATGGCCTGGAAAGTAACGTTAATTACTGAGAGTCTATGTCAATCTTATATTATATAATAATATTATAAGTCAATAGAGTCTTATTAGTCTATTAGAGGCCATACCTAAAGTAATTTTGCATATAGTATCGCACAATTCGGTCTGACACCGCCTTTTTTTGCTTTTGATCGTTTTAGTGTTTTTCCTTAAATGGTGTTGAAAAGCGCTTTAAAACGAAAATTACGTTAATAGTTAAAGTGAAAATAAAAATGTTTTATTGTTAATGTGAGGGCTTAAGGTAGACCTTGTTTTGCTTATTGGCAAATCGGGCAAATCCGGAACTTTATATCGTCAAACTTGAATGTCAAAATCAAGATCATTACCATTTATTATCGTGTTTGTAAGACGACAAAGTTTTAATTAAGCAAACACTAATTAAATTAGAGGATGTCGTGGTTCGAATAAGTAACATATTTAATTATCTATAATAGCTGGTTATTAACAAAGGTCAATAAAGTGCTAATCAAGACGGTGAAAATGGTGTGACAGTTTTCTAGCGTTTATTGTATAAATTAGCCTGCTGAGATATTAATTGCCACCAATAGTTTCCAGATACGAGCAAATAGGAATGTGTCGTCACTGAATTATCATTACGATGACATTCAAACAGTCTAGAGCAGTGTTTGCTAAACATTTTTCATCGCAAATTGATAATATTGCTGTATTTAGATGGCGAACCGTTGTTAAACAATAAATGAAGTAAATTAAACATTTAATTAGTTCATAATAACTACTTTTAGATTATAGTGGAGATAGTTAATATATTTCCACAGTTACGCCATCAGCAGAAGTACCATTATAATAAAAAAATAAAAAATAATAAGAGTTGAAAGAGTACAAATATGTATGCACTTTTCAACTATTTCGAGTTCCTCAAATAAAATTTCTTATTTCACCTTAACTCAAGTAGGCCAAACATGAATTAATTTTTAAATATGTATTAGCTTGTAACATTTAATATTTGGCCGAATGGTTCGAAATTTGCAATTTTTGTATTCATCTTTATTGATTAATTTCTTCTATTGTTTTTTTGTTGTTGCTCATTTACTTCATTACATTGTATGTTTTATTTTCAATATTATTTTTATAATTATAATATTAGGAATATTTTTTGTTAATTTGTATTAAATATATTATATAATAAAATTTTGTTTATTTAGGGGAATGTTGGGTAATGGTGACTGCTGGGTAATGCCGTAACCTGGTCTATCTCAAAAATTGTTAGTATAAAGATCAGAAAAACGGATCAATACCTTGCAAACATTGTGTAAACTAAGATACTGCAAAATGGCGACAGTTCCTCAATAAATAAATTAGTTGCCCTTACAAATAATATTTCGTGTTATAACGAAATGGGCATGAAAATTGAAGCCAAATTATTTTTATTTATAATAATTATTTCTAGATCTGATAATCTATATACAAAGAGGGATTCTGCTGTTCATTGCTGAATATTTTAAGATCTAATTTGCACCAGATTGCTCTTCACATCTCTTTGAAAAATTTGATCAACGAGGTAATGACTCCTAGCTCCTAGCTTAATTTGCTATAAATTTAGAAGAGGATATGAATGTTGGTTTAGATGTGTATTCTGTTCATGATTGATCCATATGGAATGCAGTTGACAGGACATCCCTAGTAATTAGAAATGTAATTTTTGTATATTTAACAATAGTTTGCAATAAGAAGCTTATTTATCTAAGTTATTTGTTAGAGCGCAATTACCCTACCAGTTTCGCCATTATCCCTTTATGATTTTTGGGTCGTTTTTGATTTTTCAATACTGAGTACATTAATTCGATTTTTTTTATATTAATTGCTCATTCAGGTACATTAGCTGTAACTTATTCGTTATTTGTTATTTAAAGACAATAACCAGTTATTCTCAGTGGTGCGGGATGTCTCCACTCTCCTCTAAATGAAGGTATCTTATTCTATTAAACATTAAAAAATATTCTAACTTGTCAAAGTATTTTTTATAGTTTTACATTTCTTTTCGTGATCGGTTAAAATTTTTCTACGATCTGGTGTGAGGTAAAACTCCACAGTTTGAGAAACACTGGTTTATAGGAAAAATGTGCGATTTCATTCGATGTGCAATTAATTAACGTATCGTGTATGTAATATTTATGATATAATATTACAGTAGTGTTGTCATTTAACACATTCATCGTCGTAAATTAGATAAATTAGTTTGGTATGTACATACGGTACAAGTCAATTAATAACACATAATATGTTGATTGTTGAATAAATAATAGAAATCGACCAATAATGTTATCGATCAAATTGCTGATTGAATAATATTATTACCCTATTTACGATAGACTGAAAGCGTTCACTGCCCTCAGTTATTAGTTATTTTTAAAATAAGGACCATTTTTTATTTACATGTTATTACGTTATCTGTTGATATTGTCTGCGACTTTTATCTTACTAATTAACAATACATATCAGTGATCTTATGTGGTGTTGTATTTTTAGTCCTTGCAGAAATATAAGGAAATCACAAACCAGTATTAGCCATAAACAGAAAAAGTTTTTAACTAGGGTACTTGGTTGCATTACTAGATTTACTAATGAAGTGTCTATAGACGTCTACCATAGACTTTATTGTGCGATGGTTAGAGCAATTATTGAATATCTATCAAGTATTTGGCGTCGTTTTGTTGATATCGATATTAACAGAATTGAAAATGTTCAAAATAGATTTTTAAGGATTTTCAATAAAAGAATTGCATGAAAATACGATAATCAAGGAGCAAAGACAATTAAGGTAAATTTGTTATTAAATTCATTAGAAAGTAGAAGAATTATTGCTGATCAATGTTTCTTATTAAAAATTTTGAATGGAATGTTAAATTGTCCTGAATTGTTATCTAGAATACATTTTAAAGTTCCAGTTTCCATCATTCAGCTGAGAAATAGGTGATTTATTTTTTAATCCGGTATATAAAAGGAAGTACCTGAGATTTAAAGTTTTTTCTCGTATTCTAAATACATTCAATGTTCCAAATAAGAAGTTTCGTTCAAAAACTATTTAAATGTAATTAGTATAGATATATGATATAGATTATTATTGTAATTTGATTGATTATGTACTTATATTTATCTTTATATTTGTGTTGATCTTTATATATTTTTGTCTGAAAGGCCGTGTGCCGTAAATAAATAAATAAATAAGCTATATGTTTGTATCAATGGCGTGACTAGAAAATGTGGGCCCAGATGCAAAATCTTGCAAATTATCCTTTTCTGTATAGAAAAAACTGTTTCCTTCTGTTTTCAAAACTGCAAATCTACTTATTATTTTTTAAAATCCATTTTCTTAGCTTCACTGCAACGGAAATAGTTTAATATGCTTTCAAATTTTTGTAAAATATCTTTGTGTTTGAAAGTTGAATATCTTTGTAGATACAGAAATCTAAAGTAATTTCCTAATGCTTGCTGGCTTTTAAATCGTTCATGTAATTGATATGAAATGACAACTAATAAAATGAATAACTAGTAAGTAAGAGTTTGAAATATAAGCATTTTTGCAACCTCCGTCAACACACCTATTCATATTGTGAAACAAAAAATTAGAAAGATTCTCTTATATGAACTATGCTGTAGCTTATATCCTTTAGGCTAAAAACCCTTAATAAATTTCAAGCTTTTAGCCCCATGTTTCTGTTTGGAATTTCTTCTATTGGGCCCACCTATACAGATTTTTGGTATTTTAAATTGAAATACCTTTTCTCCAGAATTATTATACACAGTATTCTGCATTTTATTGCTATTTATGGTTTATGAGTTTCTACATGAAATGTGCAGTGTCTCCGCTTAATGCGAAGCTTTATTTCTATTAAACGAGTGGAAACATAAAAACTTGTCGAAGTATTTTGTCATTTAAATTCATTAAATATATGTATCTATGTATGTAATAACACAGCAAAACCTTATTTAATTCTAAGTCAAGTTGATGATAAATACAACAGGAATCAGAATTCTGATAGTAATTCAATAAATGAGTAAATTTTAACGCTGTTTGTCACTTGGTGAACCATTTTAAAAAAACTTTCAAAAAATATAATCAAAAACACAAGGTTGGTTCACAAATTTTATTTATAGTTTATGTACAATACATTTCCTCTTTATGACCATTATCAGAACTAATGTGAAATTATTGTTACAAGTTTTATTTATAAGAAAGGTAAGTGGGTAAAGCGATAAACTCAATTACCTTATCTTCAATAGTCTAAACGCATTAACAAATAACTTCACAATAATTATTTTAATTTTATTGAAATGGTGGAAACTATACTTTGTGTTGCATTCTTTTATTTTTAAGCATTTGTGGAACATTGCAGAGAGAGGTAATGCAGATAAATTACTTTGTATTTACAAAAGCCCTAACGCCATGTTCATTTTCAGAGAATTCCACCATTCCCAATAAAAAAGCGTTAAACCAAAACAGCACTAAACAAACCAGAGTTAAGCTAGGTCTTACTTTATTTACATTCATCGTTAATCCTGTCGGTTGAAAAATAGATCTTATTTTTGAAACAAAAGCTTATGATAGAATTGAGCAATAAGATGTCAAACCGACAACATGTTTTCGAGAAAGAATAGTTTTTTGCTATAGCGACTATTTATTAATCCACTCAGCTCCAAATTCATTTATGATTGGCAATTCAACAAAAACAAAAATTATATTCTTGTTATTATATATAGTGGCTAGCTCCAAGAGTACGCATCATTCGTTGCACGAAAACACGTGGTTTGTCAAAAGTGTCGTTAGATGGATGGAAAGTAAAACGAACGGAGTAATAATAAACGGAAAATGGAATAAAATCATTGAAAACGCAAATTATAAAAGTTGTTGAGGAAATTCCTGTAGTTCAGATAGGCCTAAACGCGATATGAGGTGATATTGGTTAAGGTAACGATTATGACACGTTTGACAAAGCTAGGTTTTACTGTATTTAGGGATACACTCTATCAAATGTGTATCGGTAATTGTCCGATAAAACACAAATAGCCTTCAATTAAATGCATAATGTCGCCTTCAAAGTAAGCCCTTTCTTAAATAATATAGTTACATGAACACATAATCCTATCGTTAAAACACTTTTAAAACCCAGTTTCTTGAATCGAATTTAGTACTCGCCACGAATTCTTTTTCCCATGTTTCATTGGCTGAAAAGAAGTATTTCAAAGTATTAATTTCAGTTTTAAAGAAATAAAAAAGTCAGTCGGTGCAATATCTGATGGTTACGGCGATTGTTCTATAATATTCACTAAGTATTTAACCAGAAATTTGGTTAAAATTCGAGCCTTATGAGAGGATCCCTATCATGGCGCAGAATCCGTGCATTCTCACTCTTCAAATATGCCATGTTTTACCGAATTTGCATCTTTAAACACAGTATCATGCTTACACATGCTTAATTATCATTCTTTTTTTTATCGTCGATCTTTCTGGCAACAATTCCGAGTGCTCGAATGATGCTAAATACAAATAAAGTGATTGATGGCAGGCTAGAGCGATGCAATACTTCTATCACATCTTGGCCGCTTCTAAATGCATGGTACCTCGTGTTTTTGATAAAGTCAATTCACTGTAAGTTTTTTGTAACATTTATTGCGATTTGGTAAATGAAATTCCATTTGCAATGTAAAATTTTAAACAAATTCTTTGCGCAATATTTGTAGCTATTTGTTAAAATCGTGACACTCATTTGAAATTTTCGATTAAAACAAGTGCTCTAAATAAACTAATCGGCATATGGTCATCAAAATGCAGGTCAGTATAAAGGATATTAAGAATTTAGCAAGAAATAGCATTTTGACAATAACTTGAAGCGGACTTTCTAATTCTAAATGATTAATTCCCAATACTTATTTGACAGAGTGTATGGAATTAATAAATTCAAAAACTAAAAAATGAATACAACTGTCAGCATAGAATCACCCTAACAAACATTGCGGAATAGTAAGGTAATATCGTCACAGGCTTTATATTTCATATAGAATGCTTGTAAACATTATACCTCGGTAGTTAAAATGAAATATTCTTTCGATTATCGATTGCTGATCAAATATTACAGCGGCAGCACCGTTCCATTTTCATGTAGATCGTATATAACTTTATATATTCGATGCATTTTTATTTTATTTGCTGAAATATATACATAGATAAAAATGTAATCAATGTCAAACAAGGAGAGTTATTTTTAAAATAAAGGTCTTTCGCGCATGAAAGCCGCGCTTTACATTTTTCACGATATTTTATAGATTCTTGTCATCGTTAATTATCTGTTGACATTTCATTCATCAACGCACCTTGTACATTTTCACATCTTACGATTTATTGATCAAATTGTTGATTGACTAATATTTGAGCGCTATACCTACTCTATTTAGACCACATATTTTATTTATGTAAGTATTTTTATTTTACTCGCTAAAGTATATTAAATATCAATGACACACTAAGAAGCTTATAAGATCATTTACTAATGAAATTCATGCGCTTTACTTTTTAAATATTATGTCATTTTTAATTATTTATTAAAGTTACCTCTGTGTTGAATCTATTCGATAAAGTCTCTAATATTCAATAATATTGGGTTGGTGAATCGGGAAATTGTCGTACTTGTCTCCATGTTGTGTTGTCCAGATTACTCAAAGTGTAAATACTATTTTTGATATTATATAGTGACAGAATACAAGGAGAAAAAATCATTTTATTAATATTTAGCACAATCAATCGATAAATTTCGTCATCATGTCATCGTCTATATTTATTAATTGATTTAAAAAAGGGCGCCGAATCGATGATAAATAATTTTTGGCATAAATCAGTGAAAAAATGATTTTGCGATTTTGTATATTAAATATGTAGTATGGCTAGTGTGTATGTAGTGTGCATTTTGATGCATACCATTTTGGCGTAGAGAAGTCAAAACAATTGATTTTCAGGATTTAGTATACTAAATGTAGTATAATATATAGTCTGCATGTAGTGTGAATGAAACTGTACACTACATATATTAATTTCGATAAATAAAGAGAAAATAAGAAAAATTGACAATTTAGTATACTAAATTTAGTATGCAGTGTATATGTAATTTGGATGAAAAGTCACACTACATACTAATTAAGTGAAATTCCATCAAAAACCCGACTTTTTGCGATTTAGTATACTAAATTAAGTATATATTGTGCATGTAGTGTACATCAAAATCCACACTACATAGATTATTTTGGCGTAAAAAACTAAAAATAATTGATTTTTAGGATTTAGTATACTAAATGTAGTATATAGTTTGCATGTAGTTTGAATGAAAATGTACACTACATATATTAATTTCGACAAAAGAAGAGAAAATAAGAAAAATTTACGATTTAGTATGTAGTGTGGATGAAAATTTACACTACATAATATTAATTTATTTAGTGTAATTAATGTTTATTTATAAAACTTTGTTGTTTCTATTTTTTATAATAAAATCTACGCCTGTTTCTATATTTCCTAATTATTGAGTTATGTAGTTGGACCTATACCTCGATTTACACAGTACTTTTGTACACGTTTTCATTTTTACACGGTTTTGAAAAGCATAAAAATAATTTTTAAAAACGCTGAAAATAATTTCGTCAATATATTGTTATAAATGAAAGGCTTTATTTGTTATTTCTATTTACTTTTATTTACTTTGTCTCCAAATAACTTTAAATTTTTATTCAAAATGTATTTTGTTTAGATTAATTTCCTTACGTCAGCACAAAAAATATATAACTAACGCAAAATAATGGAGTTTTTTCTCGCTATTTTATGTTTTAGACGGTTTACATTGAAAAAATGTCAATTTTTAATTACCAATCTACTCTGTAAATAATATATATATTTTTTGCGAATGGCGTCACGACGTGACTGTGAATAATTAAAATATCTATGAATTTTTGTATAAATCGGAAAATATTACACCCACTTTTCATGATTATATCGTGGTCGTGAATAAAATTCTATATTTCCCGATTATTGAGTATATAGGGGGAAATTGACAAAATCGTACCCCATCTAAAATTCCCTATGTTTTATATTTTGAAAACGAATAAAGTCACAATTGTAAAGTTTAATTACGTATTTCGCATCAGAACCTATAATAAGCTCTAAAATTTATTTAAAATATATTTATTGGTTTTTGGGAACATAGTGAAAATATTATACCCACTTGTTGGGATGATGTCGTGGTCGTGAATAAAATTTTGTCAGCTGCCCAACTCTATGTCTATTATACTCGTACATCCAAATGTATGTATGTATTTGGCGCAGCCAACGCAGTGTTCATACTCATTGATATGGGTGAAATTTATATAACGAACGATGTAGTTACTTACTAATGCATGAATTGAAAACAATAGAATGAATCTTTAAGCAATTGATTCCCGGGTATTTTTTGCTTTGATACTAAAGTTAAAAATGTCAATTTGATACAATGATTCAAAAAGTGGTTTATAGGCCAATGCACAAAAATTTGATCACAACTTCTAAGAGGGACTCTTGCTAATGTAACATACATAAAAAAATCACATTTCTAATTGGACATAGAAATTGGCCAGAGGGGTGCAAAGTTGTCGAAAATGGATAAAGTAGTAGAATTTAGTTCCATATTACACGGATTTGGAAAAACATTTAAAACAAGTACGTATATAATTTAAGAAACTTATAGTGCTGGATGCTTTATAAGCAAAATTAGCTTGTAACAGTTTTTCTTCAAAGGAAAAAACCACCCCAAAATTCGCATTTTCTCACAAAAAATATGTCTTTCTTAAAAATTCATTACGATGTAAAAATAAAACAAATTATATTATGTAAATAACATAAAAGAAAGAGCAACTATCCCTTAAGTAATAAAAAAATAAACTACCCCTAAATTCTTTATAGTTTATGAGATATGACTTTTTATAGCAATGCCAAAAACTGACAAAACTTGCCTGATTTTTAACGTAAACAGATTCATAATTTTTATACTATTAGTATTGGAGGCAAAGTAATTGTTATTTCTCACTACCCATTGGTGAAACTATCAACACACAAAATATGAAAATCTGGAAGAGTTGCGCAACCACTTTTGTACGCTTTATATGGATTGACCTAGTAAGAATATACGATTTTTTAAAAGCTTTGTACGGGTGATTTGGGTGGTTTAAATAAAGTGAAGATGAATATATGGATATCAAATCCATTCTTTATAGAGTTGTCAGAAACAAATCTCAATTTACACAAAAAAGAAACTCTCATTGAATTATCTTCTTCATGAATAGAAATTTAAAGAAACTACAGTAATAAAATTTTGGATTAGCGACTATCACATATAAATCTAATTGTTTCTTAAGAATTCAATAATTTGTATATATCTTATGCTAAATATAAAAAGGATAAGGTAATTAAGCTTATAGGTTCACACCATGTCTATGAACATAAGCCCTCTCTCCTTTTAATTGAATTTTCCAATATTATTTTCTTTATCCTACCTATTAATTATAAGAACTTTCATTTTTATTTCCGCTAACCTCTAACTAGGAAAATGAATCGGCTTAGAAATCAATCTTTTATCATTTACCCTATTAATAAATAAATCCCTAATAAATTCATCTAAAAGAATAATAAAATGCTTTATTATTCAACAATTTCAATTTCTAATATCATTGAATTTTTTATAAACTCGATAAAATATTTTTATATTAATTATTTTATATAATTTTCATGTGTGTATGTTTGTGGTTCGAATATTAATTTCTATTTGACCCAATTGGCTGAAATTTTATGGACTGACAATGCAAACATTTACCTAGTAATATTCAACAAAAAAATGTTTTATTAAATGTTGTCATTTTTATGGCATTATATAGAAACGGCGTAACTATTAAGTTGTAAAGCATAAGACTATCAGTAATTCCCTTTTCAGTACACTTAAAAATATTAATAAAAGTGTATCTTTAAAAATATTTTTATATTAATTATTTATTTTACACTTTTATTTAACTCCGAATGTTTGTATGTGTGTTTGCGGTTTCGGTACACATTTTCTAACAATATTTCAAAGATTTCCATTTGACTAAATGGAATGAAATTTTACGGAGATATTGTGTTCTGCTGACAATGCAATATCCAACAGAGATGAGCTGCATGCATTTCCCAAAGACAAAAAAATGGCAGCAAATCCAGAAGTCATCATTTTTATGACTTATATGTACATATGATAGAAACGACATAGTCATTAAATTGTCTTAAGTCTATCAGAAATTAATGTTTTGTCATGTATCCTATTAATAGATAAATCTCCTAATAGATTCATCTGAAAGAATAATAAAATATTTCGTTGTTCAACAATTTTAATTTCTTCTATCATTGATTTTCCTCCTATAAATTCTATCCTGTGGAGAAAATATATTAGATTACTAATCAATAAATGCAACTCCTTTCCTTTTTTATTCCCTGAATTAACTGAAGGATTAAATTGAATCAACAATAAATTCTTTTAACTTAACTAAAAGTTGCACCAAACTAACCCACAAACAAGTAAGGAGGCTTTAAAAGTATTATTAAATTTCTATTCTGTGTAAACGTATTTTTGCAAGAAAACAATCTAGTATTTAACTATTTGGAAAACGAAGGAAAGAAATCGTTTTGATACTGAATTTGCATTACACTTTTCTAAAACAAACTTTTCTGAAATAATAATACTAATACACGCAATAATAATATATTTCACTTTTTTTGTCATGCTTCTTTGTGAATTTTAGAGCATTAATAACCTTATAACAATTATCACATATCGCGTTATTTATTTTGAACATTAGCCGGTTTTCAAACTTTTTTAAAATATTTGCTCTAATTCTATAAATCATCAAAGAAAACTTATCCACTAACTATACCGAAATTATTCAGTTAAATTGTTACATTCAAATATTCGGATTCATTTAATTTTCCGAATATTTTAACTTACAATAAAAAAAAACCTTCTTTAATTCCGTAACGGCTCATTTTTAAACAAATTTCAGTCATGTAGATTTTATTTTGAAAGAGGATACTTTAAATAAGCGAGTGACTTTTATAACGTCAACGCTTCAGGGGATGACAGATAAATTATCAAGATTCAGTATTCAAATAACTTGTTCGGATCGACTTCTCGAATAAATTAATTCGCAATAGTTATCAAAATAAGGGTAAAACTAAAGATGACGGTGTTCATCACAGAATTGAATGAAATTTTACCAATCCATAGATTTTGACCTTGTAAGCAACTTTTTCCTCTGACAAAATCGTCGGAAACCCATAGGAAACCAGATATTAATTTTTAAAGTTTGACACTAAAGGACCCCGCACAAAACACTGTGATTATGGACCTCACTGAAATTTTCTAAAATTTTGATATATTGTAGTTTATGACTTCCTGAACAAATGTTCCCCAGGTCAAAAAACTTTTAAA
>JARJDW010008614.1:0-12745 GCA_030264715.1 Adinopsis sp. GC000173 | reverse complement strand
TATTGCTACAATGCAATTTTATTTGGAGGTTCGTTGCCTATATGCGTTTATTTGAAATTGAGTATTAATTTCTTGTCATTTTAATTCTTCTAGTTCACGCGCATAAATATATTTAAGAAACAAACTTAACATTTCTAGTTATTATGAATGCCAATAATTGAGTAAATCTCTTACAAAATTTCTTTTACATCGTACATTACACAAGAAAATTTTTAAATTCAAATTTTCGTTGAAGTAAAGCGTCAAAAATGACAATGACATATCTTCAACTCATAAAATTTCATGCCATTGTGAAAAGATATTGGGGGCAGGTTTACACTTAAAAAAGAATCTACTTTAAGCATAAAAATTGTAAAAACCAAGCGTAGTTAATACAATAATAAATTTACGATACAATTATAATATTTACCACACACTTGCACGAGCAAAAATATATTATTAATAATAAGCGAATTAATTTTTAAACAAATAAAATTTTAATGTAAAATTTATTATTAAGGTCAGTCGATATATATAATTTTATATTGTTTGTTGTTTTATTGCAGGAAACAGAGTGCCAATAAAACAGTGAATGGAACCAATCTACCCAACAGAAATATTTCAGTTTCCCCACGACCAAACATAAATGGAAATTCAGATAATTACAGGTAATAATTTATCAACACAAATTAGTCGGAAATGTTCTTAGTATAGTAATTTGATATGGTTGCAGATCTTCCTCACGACAAGACGATCCACGTGGATTGCAGGAAGGCATCTACGATGCTGTTAAGGTAGGATGTTAGTTGTTAATTAATTTCACTTTGATAGAGTTGACAATATTAAATGAACAATTTAGCGGCAATTAAGTTGGTTATGAAACCCAACAATAAGTCGATTAGTTTTTTAATTTTAATTGATTTATGGATGGTAATAATATATGTTTATGCAAATTCTGTATGAGCATATTTGTAAACATGCAAAAATGCCAACTATTTGATTAAGCATAGTAGGTGTTTAATGAAAACAAGGTCAAGAAAATCGAACAGAAATTTTTGTTTTTGTAATTTATAATAAAAATGAACGCGAAAACAAGTCCAACTAGGATGTAAATTTTAGTATCTATTAGAAATTCTTATATATTATAGATAGAATTTATTATGCGCGAGTAATGAAATTACAAAATGGTTTGTTTAAGAAATGTAAACTTTATTGTTTACTTTGGCGCCTAACGAAATTTAAAATGAGATGTTTTATGCATGAGAGCTAAGCCGAAATTTGCGATAGAAGAAGACAACAAACAAAAAAGCATGTTTGCAGCGCGTATTAAAGCGACTAAATACAGTTCAACATTACATCGTACAAAGTTTTATTGTTTTGTTGGCAAACACAACTTTTTGCCCAGTTTACTTCAAACAGCAGATATTAAACGTAATAAAATCTATGATTTAAATGTCGTTATCATTTATTTTAGTGCATTATACATCGTATTATACTGTACATTTATTGTTTTTTCTTGATTTAGTTTTAAATATGCCACTTCCTTGATATTAATGACATAAATTTACAATCAAGATTGTGATATGCTGCATCTAGAATAATAATATTACGAGCCATGGTGTTATTACTGTAATTTATGCCTACTAATACCAGGCGAGGAATGCAAATAGACCATAAAAATTCCTAAAAATGTTATCGATACCAAGCTTATTGTTTTTTTTCTGTTAGTTTTATTATGTTAGATTATAATAAACATCAATTATCTTCCCGATTAGCTTAATAACAACGAATATGCTTCTGAGATCGTTTTAGAATCATTGATTTAACTAATTATAATAGCACTAGTAGGTTGATCGTTACTCCGGGCGATACATTAGTTACTGTTTTTGGATTCATAATAGATGAAGGCTTTCAAAAATGCTACTTTCAATATATATAGATTTATCGAAATAGAAATGTTTCTATTAAAAATTTCAATAATTTTTTGGCATCAAGGTGTTAAACAATTACTAAATATGTGTCGCGAAGGCAATGACAATTTGAAACAGCACTTTTTAAGCGAATTTCAAGCTGTTTATGTTATATTTATATGATAATCAAGTTATTTTAAATCAGAGGACATAAAACTTAGTCTGTAAACAAAATTATATATTATAATTATTAAAAGGTATTTTAGTATTGAACGCTTTTACAACTAATTTACATGGATTAGATATTTAAATCTTTCACAATGTCATCCTATTTCAAATTGAGTATTAATTTCTTGTAATTTTGATTTTTCTAGTTTTGATGATGCGCATTAACTAATATTTTATGAATCAAACTTCATTTCTAGTTATAATGGATGACAATAATGCAGTAAATTTTTTTTACTCAAGAAAATTTGGAATGTAGAAACTCAACAATTTCAAATCCACAATCAAGTTTTTTAGATTTATATAATATGTAATTGACGATTGTCGAATTAAATAATGCTCAATAATACAGTACCCTAAGATAAAAAAGGGGTCAAAAACATTAGTTGTATTGGTACAGTGCAATTTTATTTGGAGGTTCTTTGCCTATATATGCGTTTATTGAGTATTAATCTCTTGTAATTTTAATTTTTCTAGTTCTGATATTTTATGAATCAAACATTATTTTAAGTTATTATGAATGAGAATAATTCAAGGCGTTAAACAATTACTAAATATGTGTCGCGAAGGCAATCACAATTTCAAACAACACTTTTTTAAGCGAATTTCAAGCTGTTTATGTTATATTTACATGATAATTAAGTTTTTTTTTAAATCAGAGGACATAAAACGTAGTCGTCTGTAAACATTTTTATTTGGATATATGGTATTTTTATCATCAGGCGAAATTCCTTTATTAAAAGGTATTTTAGTAGTGAACGCTTTTACAACTAATTTACATGGATTAGATATTTAAATCTTTCACAATGTTATCCTATAAAATAAAGTAATAAAGAGGTTGGTTGCGCTCTTCTAAATCGTAAAATATTACACACTTTACATATTTACAATCTTTTTAATTAATTAATTTATAAAATAAACATTTTTACAAAGAATAATTTATTTGATCGCACAAAGTGATTAATTTTGATTGAAGCTCAAGTATTTCACTTTATGCATATGTATGCATATGTATTTGTGTTATCGACACTCTTATGTGACCAATTGAAAGTTGAATGAATCATTAAACTTAAATAATGCATTTAATGTAAGTAAGTACATAAAGATTTTGGTTTCAAGTGTTTATTTTGTATCTAAAAATTGTATTATAATTATTTTCGAGCATTTTTTGTGTTGTTTGCTGGTTATTTCAAAACGCACAAATATTTTTTTACTTACGACATTAGTCGGTTATTAAAATCTAAGATGGACGTTTAAATTGGATGTAATTTATTTATTAAAATATTTAAAATGCATTTTGTGTTAGAAGAAGAAGAGAATAACCTCATTATTTTTTATAACATTGCTGCATAAAAACTTTACTTAATGATTATGAAGTGAAGATGAAATATCTTATTTCTTTCATTCTACTACTACAACACGATAACCATTTTATTATTAATGTGTTGTAACAGAGATAAATTAACATATGCGTATTTATTACTAGCGTTGCGGCAAATTTATCGCATTTACGACGAAAAAAGTTAATTACTGTAAATAATAAAATATTTGCAAACTCTCTTTGTCTTTGAATTAATCCGTCTGTGTATTTATTTTTATTTATATAAAAAAAATTATTCTTCACTCAACTTTTAGACATAATGGATAAATTCTATTCCCATAAATTAATTAAATTTTCACATAGAAATTACTTTTTATTTGTTTTTTATTCAGGAATTTTTCTGAATTCATAAAGTCATATAAAATTTATTAAAATAATCATCATCATAGTTTAATGAGAATGCGAACTGCTAACATTTCATTGAAGTCTAGCATATAAAAAATTAATTAAAATAATTTGGTCGACTTATAAATAAATAATATACATGCATAATATACTTTTTTTTTCTTAATCTCAAATTTGACAACTTTAATTGAGTCAACAGTTTAAAAATGTTTAATTTATTATTTAATGAATAATATCTATATTAGGTTGCTGACTAAAATTTATTTTGTTGGGTTATATAATGCGGTAATATCATTTTATATACAATAATTAAGTTTAGAGAGAAAAAAATGGTATGAATATAAATGATATATAAATTTAATGTTGCGGTAGTCTATTCAACATGCTCCTTCTGAAATAAACATGTGCTTTTTTACAATTTAGATGAATTATTGCAACCTACTAATTACTGTGTGAATAAAAAATTCAAGCAATTATAGCGGCAATAAATGGTAAAATCTTTTTTTGGCTGGTTGTTAGATTATATGTATAATTATCTAATACTTGTTATTCTTCAAAATAGAATAGAAAATGTATTTAAATAAATTTTTGGATGATTTTAACAACAATAGAAATTTCTTTTTAATAATACGTTGCATAAATCGTTAATTATAATAATTTAACAGCACATTTTGTCAATTTTAATTTTTTTGAATACAAAATGATTTCCGCGAACTGATGCCAATCGGTAAATTTTGTTTGTGTTGTTGAAGAATCAATAACGCTGTTAACTAATCAATTAAGCGGCAAAAGATTTATCCAGTTGTTGTAATCCATCATTCTTATTTTTTGTGTTAATAAATAATTGCCCCGATCCAGTTTCAAATCAAACCGAAAAAAGCAGATTGTTATTGATTACATATTTATTGATAGATGATAAATATCATAAATTTCGGTGAATTAGATGTATGTTAATAGATGCTCGCATATCTATCTACTAATGGTTAAAATATTTACACGTATGAAATTTCATTTTATGATAGAAAGCTATGATTAATTTCATTTTATAGAATCGTAAATAATTTTGTAACGGCGATCATTGTCTCTAAATATTAATTCAAACACAGCAAATCTAATCGATTTATACAGTTACAGATAATTAATTTTGTGTACAAATCGCATACTACTACAATGCTGTCTGCACAAATAGATAAATAAGCGCTTGATTTATGTTTCTGTTAATGAATTTAAAATTCAAGTAACGTTTTCGCGCATCGGCCCTGACATATACTCAGCAGCAGCTAGAATCTTAGCTGCTTTTTGGTGTTTTTGCGCATAAAATTACTGCTGCATTAAGCGAAATATGTAATCTATTCTTTTCATAGCCATGACTTAAAAAAATGACTAATACGCGCCACAGTTTTCTTGCAGCAGTCGACGAAAACATTGTTCATTCATCCTTGAATAATCTTACCTTATAAGTAACTCGTTCAATGTCTGCACTTGTTTTTTTTGCTCTCTTATAATACAATATATAAATATGCCGCTTCAGATACCTTACAAGCTTTTAATATCAATTATTGAATAAAAACGCAAACGCATAAAATGGTTGTGTTCTAGATTCACGATGCAAGGTGAGGAAAAAGAAAAAAGAACGCAATCGATAATTGCGCACAAAAAATGAAAACGATCATAAACTGCAGATTTATTTTTGCAAAAAAATATAAACATTAGAAACTCAACTCAACGTATTTGTTGTTTGTTGATTGCGTAAAATAAAAGAAAAATCCGAGGAAATTATACTTCTTTGATTAAGTTAATTGCTGCTGGATAATTCTTTAATCTCTTGATTACCTTTCAAATAAATCGATTATTTGCAGTATTAATCTATGTGGCTTGCAAGCAATAACTTATTCCCGCATCCGGTCATATTTTGTTATTTTTCAATTAATATAAAAACTAAATGGCACTCAATAAATAATAAACGAATGCAAAGTACAGGTGGCCATAAAATGTTTATAACAATAACAATCAATTTAATTAGTTGGCCATTTTCTCTGACAGCTTTTCTGTATAATTACAAAATTAATAACATGTTTTTTTAGGATTGCATAACGATTTTTTTATCGTAATTTATATTATTAAATAATTTTCGATTATGATGATAATTAATTGCGCCTCGAAATGGTATAATTATGCGCTTCTTAACGAAATATTTAGCAAATAGTGTTTACATTGAATAATTTTTACGTACGAGTGGGTGACTTAGGTGTGGGAAAGACATTGCAGATCAGTTTATACCGCTCGCTGCGGCCTCCGATGAGATAGTCTTCGGTAAACGTACAAGAAGAATGTGCCCAGAGTCATGGGAACTTGCTAACATATTATATTCATCTATACGTTACGTACAGTGTTGTTGTTGTTACTACTTTACACACAGTATACGAGTGAATTTGTGTGTGATAAAATAAAAAATTAAGTAAGAAATCACCAATAATATGACTCACAATTTTCTTATTTATATATGGCATTCATAATTAACACATGAGTAACATGTCTATAACATTATTATTGCAGCGCAAATCTTTGCATGTTTGCTGCTGCAATCGTTAGTTTTAAAAGTGTATTTACATAGTGATCAATCATCTAACAACAACATAATATTTCAAGTGTTCAATCGTTACAACAAAAATTACTTTGCTATTAAAGTGATAATCAACAATGGGTACTGCAATTAATCATGCAGCTGCAATAAAGCGACTTGAAGCGCTCTTCAGCGATGTCAAATTAGATAATCACGTGCCGGCGGAGATTGTTGAGATTGAATCGAAAATTGACACTAAATGCGATGTGCATGGAAAGAATGGCACACATCGCAGTTCGTTGGGCAACATTCTGCATGCGACAAATCGGCGCGATTCTGGATTTATCACGAAACGAGATTTCGTCGGACATGCCCATACTTTAAAGCCGCAACATCACAACGCTTTATTTGGAAGTGGTGTCGGACCGCGAAGGGAATCGATGCCCGCTTTAAACATTCCAAACAATTATTATAGGTAAGGTTGTTGATATTCATTTAGTTAAGAAAATATAAAACATGAACGACGAAGACGAACGAACGAAACGAACGCAGTGTGTGTAGTGTGTATTATCTTCACATGAGAAGTGTGTCGCCCATTTTACATGAGTCACAAATAATTTGGTTTTTCGTAAACAATTAACGGAACTGGCAAATCTTACACATAAGTACACACACACATATACAGAGCGAAAATGACGATTATTTTAAGCGAAATGGAGAGCAGCGTATGTGTTGAGGCAGAGCATAATCTACATTTAAATGATTTTCACATCCTTTATTAATTCATCTAGGTTATCAATTTAACAAAAAAAAACTATAAACAAAACGTATTGATATTTATTGCGTAGACGGCGCGGCTCGCTAGGATTGCCAAATACGCCACCGAAACGTGAAATCGAGCATCCGAGCAATTTTCCATCGATGCTGCGAAAAGATCCGCTCGCCCAATCGATGGGTTCGTTGCGTAAAGATGGCACGCTGAACGGGCCATGGAATTCGCGCCGAGACTCGATCGGCTCGACGCATTCCTTGCGAAAGGAGAATAACAATTTCTTGCAAGTGCCGGCGACGAATCGAAGAAACTCGCGACGATTTTCTAATGATTCGCTCGATGGTCGAAGAAACTCTTGGGATCCGGGTAGAAGAGGCAGTTCGGGCAGCTCGATCGGCTGGGAGGATCCGATATGGGAAGATAAGGTAATAATTTGCAAGCGCGCGATGTAAAAAAATATGAGTGATGAGTTTATTACGCAATTTTTTATATACATACTACAATATTAAGATGCTAACCACACCTAAGTTTATAAATTTCGTGCATCACAATCCGTTAGATTATAACGTGTCGCAGTACTTTTTATGATTTATACAATATATAACTTCGACTATATGAAAATTGATTGCTTTTAGCTACTACTTAAATTAATAAATATTCTATTTAACATTTTAATAATAATAATAATAATAATGCAGATGAGACCAGTCGGTAGATGATAACAGTTAGCAAAACAGTAACGTTTTACTTTTAATGGTATTGACTTTGAATTATTCGTTCAAATGCCACGGACAAATAAATCGCGCAATGTGGGTGCTGCAATAACAATTAATTGTGCTGATTAGCTACCAATTAATTTTGCCAATCAGCAAATAGTAAAACATACCATACATGGCTCGCCCGATTCAATGAATTACAATAATAATAATAATGATAATAATCATAAAAAATCTGAAGGAAAACAATTTATTTTATTAGCACGAAAAATATTATAGACCGTAGATCACGTAAGATTTTTTGTCTAATTATGGGTTATTTGATCTTCACGTTTTATTAAATGATATAAACCATAAACATGCATGTAATGCTTAATCAAACATTCCTTCGAAAAGTTGGTCAGCTCATCATCGCATTATACTACATATATTGCAATTAATATATAAATATCAGCTGCGGATATGGTTTGTTGAATTTTAGTATCAGCAAACTGGACCGTAAATTATGATTTTTGTGCTGTCATGGGAAACCCTCTCTCAAACAGAAACAAATCAATTGAAGCAACACAACGAATGTGCGCATTTTCTATTCGCAATCGACTTTTATTATGTCTCGGCTTCGTGACAATTTTTTAATTAATTCCAAACTTTCTCCTCCGCCGTTGGAATTGCACCTTTTCACATTCGCGCATTAAGGATGTGCAAATCGTTCAACAAAAATCTTAATTTGTTTATTCTCGATGACGCATTTTGCGATCGCCTGGCGCCCACCGCCTTAACATATTCTGTGCGAGTTACCTTTATTGGTAAGGTCGATTATAGCAAAACAAGGATATTTTTGTTATGTTTTTTTATAATATTTATTTATTTCAAATCAACTTTTCTGTTTTTCCAACCGTTCGTTGTTTGCATTGTGAAATGAGTGGTACTAATATAGTTGAGACAAGGCTTAGTTATATGGAAACGATTTACATATCTTCGATCTAAAAATAACATAACGGCTTAATAGATTTGTTTATGTATTTTTAAGAGGAATCACTGAGTTGGCAAAACGCTTCACTGCTGCAAAATACGGTTGATTTATAAGCGTTTGTGTTGTTTATACTATTTAGTGTTGAACCAAATGCTTTACAACATCTTGCGGCTACTAATTAGAATTTTATACATATTGAGCATCATCCATGTCGCTGCTATTTTTGGTTAGTCGATATGAATTTAATTAATTCATAGTTGAACAATAAATTTCAAATTTATAGAACAAGCCACTTTACATTTTTACTACAGCAAACATTATTCATCCAGATATGTATAAATTAATTTTTCTGCTTGGAAATCAGTGATTCTTAAAGTGTGCGCTGCTGGGAGTCGCACAGGTTTTTGCCAGATTTATGTCATCATATTTATGAGACTATAGTTTATTGTTTTATATTAAATAGGGCGTCGTATGAAAATTTTAATGCTAAAGAGACCTTAAAATCCAAAAGGGCGCTGTGGAATAGAAAAAATTGGCAAGCTGTGTTGTTTTGTAGGGGCGTCGCGAAATACTACAAAACTTTGGAGCTAAATGCTAATCTAAAATTATGCATTTACAATATTTTACTGTAATAAATTAGGAAATTGATTTGGTTTAACTTTGTGGCTGGGTGGCTTCACTACCCTGTGGCTGGGTATCATATCGAAACTTTAATTTGTGAAAAGATATATTGACCAACGTTTCGAGTCTCACAGGTTTAGACTCATTTACAGGTCTTCATCCTTATCCCTCATCCTCCAAATCTGTGCGAATTGAAAATTTGGTTAATGTATATTTTTACCAATTGTAGTTTCGATCTGATACTCTGTCATAAAATTAATACGACTCAACTTCCTAATTTCAACAACACAAAATTGACATTAATTCGTATTTTCAATGTTTTCTTCTAATTTTTTTAAATTTTAAATTAATCAAACTGACTCCAAATGCATCTATGCACAAGAAACAAAGCAAAAAAAATATAAAATCTACAAAGTTTTATGTTATACCTATGACTAACATTTATAACTTTATGTGCAGTTATAGTGCTAAGTAGAAAAGTATCAGTTCTACAAATTTGTATATCATAGGTATGACTGCAATGCATATGTTTTTGCAATGTCGCTGCATAAAAAGTGAAACTTACGTCAAATGAGCGCTAAAATTTTTAACATTTTTGGAACCACTGCGTTAAATTGTTGCTTGTCTGAAAATTATTTTATTACATGATAATTTTAAATAAATTATTATCAATAAATCGCTTAAAAATACCTTTTGTAATGTAAAATTACACAAAATTAGGCATACATACGATTTCGTAAAATTAAAAAATAATAAAAAATAATTGCACAATATATACGGTAGTTTATTAGCTGAAATAAACTTATTAGTAGGTTGTAAAATGCCATCTTTAGTTGCTGACGGAGAAATAATAATGTTAAATAGTTTACAGTTTCTTCTTTCACTAGGAATTGCTAATTACTTTCACATTTTAGTATTAGATTACCAACTAGAAGATGGCAGCACGCGTGTTTATTTATTTATTATTCTATGTATGAGGAAAAATAATACCGCAACTTACATTTATATTGTTTATGAAATGTTCATGCATGGCAGCCGGTGCAAAATTAAAATTTTTATGCAATAATTATATAAAATTGCGCTTGCCGTTCTTTCAAAATTCAACACAGAAACTAGCAATTTCGTTTGCATTATCAGATTTGTCGAGATTAACATTACAATGTAACGTTTTGTATTGTTGTTGTTTATCAAAAAGCAATCTTCTCATACTATTTAAATTGTATAAACAAGATGTCTCCAAAAAATGTGAAAGTATTTATTATACAATACAATCATTTAGAAAAAACACAAATGCGTAGAAAAAACAACAGATTTTTTTGAACATTTAGTAGTAGTACCATTCAGAATGTGTGAGTGAACTCATCAATAAATCTTTTAGTTTAGCTTAAAATATTAATAGTTTTAGTACATATAAATAAAGTTTACTTATTGTGTCGATAAAGAAAGTGAAACGAAAGCATAAAATTAAACATTTTTAACAAGCGATTGTTATTGTAGTAGTATGCAGCTTATGAAAATCTAATCAAATTCTCGAGGGAAACCTATAATGTGTGAGAAAGTCGACTTTTTCGGTTTTCATAGTGACCATATGCTTTATTAAAGTAATAATGGCGCGCGAAATGAGTAGTAGCAAACTGGAGCGCGGCTTGAAAACCAAAAAGAATTTATCGTTTCCGAGCTTCGGCGACCTAATATGTTCATGTTTACATGGAAACAGTTTTTCAATTGATTTACGCTCCTCGTCAGCATCCCCACGTACGGTATGATTCATTGAATGTTAATTAATTATATGTCTCGTAATAAATAAGCGGTTCGCATAAATATGCAAATAAATTAGTTTTTCATGTATGTATACACCAATGCTGCATCGCGCTAGAAATTATTATTTGCAATTTGCATTACAACAAGCCTGAGACATGTTCAATACGAATAAATCTGTTTTTCTTTTGATACGTTTGCGCGGTAATGAGAGCGCACCTGTTAAATTATTAAGACGCACAATTATAGTGCGCTAAAGCTGCTAATTAATTAGTAAAAAATGTGTTTTGGATAAAATCCGTGTTTTCACCTACTAGTTAGTTAGAAACGCTATAATTAGAAACAAAAATATTTGTTCATTTATCTTTTTTAAAACGCATTTATTTAAACTAAATAGTTCTTGTCACTTTTTTATAACACACAATATAATAAAACGCACGCGCATACTTTCTTTTAAATTTGATTTTAATGGCAATTAAATTTAAACATACATTAATCAATTGTACGAATTTGGTCAATTTGTTTTCTTCTTATACATGTGTTGCTTGGTAATGCGTTAATTGCTGCAGTTTGTGGTCGAGTAAGGCGAGAGTAAGGGGAAAAGATCAAAATAGCGCGATTGGGTCTTATTTATTCAACCACAAAACTACAATTGTAGCCAAAATTGAAGTGAAACAATTCATTGGGCAACCCATAAATTATTTATCATTTAAGTAAGTGTTACGTAATTTGGTTTCTATCCTCTCAGGAAATTTATCGCTTTAATAACTCTACTTTATATAGAAATATAAATATAAATATGTAGGTAAATAAAAGAAGAAATGAATGTAGAAAATTTTACACAAGGTAGTTTAATCAAGCGTAATTTTTATTTACAATAAAAATATTGTTACAAATAGTCTATTTTGCAATCAACTTTCTTATTCAGAGAATAAAATATGATATTTTTCATTTTCCAGTCAATAAAATGCTTGATTTGCAATACACTAACTGATATTTAGCGCATTTAATTTGTTTTTGTACTATGTAGATTAATCAAAAGATATCGAATGTAGGAAACATTTATTTGTATTATAAATGTAATGAAATATTGAAAATGAGTTCTAATAGAATTTAATTATTTTTAATACGCTATCTATTTATATAGGATGAAATATAGGTTGGCTTTTGTTTATTCTCTATACTAATGTAAGTACGATTATTATTCACATTTATCGTGTTACTGTTAAGCCCCGTCGGCTACTGTTGTTGTTGAATCAATTGGCGCTAATTAATACAATAATTTCGAATAGTTAATGTCAAATTTTATTTATTATTAGCAGGCAATAAATTTCACGGCATATCAATAAAAATGTATATGTGTATAGGAGGAATTAATTTCACTGAGGAGTATAATTTGAGTATTCATTCCACATAGTTAATTTAAACAATAAAAAAGAGTATTTTCTAATTAACAATTCTCATTGAGATTTATTAAAAACTTTTACTGATTAAAAAGTACG
>JARJDW010008609.1:0-11133 GCA_030264715.1 Adinopsis sp. GC000173 | reverse complement strand
ATGGCAATTCATCACCACGCGCCGCTCAGGTTGACATATGTTGCGCTACTAGACAAAAATGCTCATGGGCATCCGCCCCGCAGCACGCATACATACAAGTTATCACTACGTGTTGGCAGGTAATTTATCATTACATTCCTATGTAACTTAATCAACAATGTGTAACTAGAAAATGCCATCGTTCCTTTTTTCTTGCTTCCGTTTTGCTGCCAGCGTTATTTTATTTTCAATTTATTGTGCGATACAGATACAATTATACAAATGGAAATTACCACCTGTATATAATGGAAGCAAAACAATGCGCCATAGAGCAGCGCTAAAGAGCACCGAAACAATCAATTCGTAAATTATTTTTTTCGTCGTCGTATAGTTGTTGTTGTTGTTTTCGAACAAAAACCGCCCGGTTCATTGAACTTGCATTCGATTTTTTTCGAATTTTTGTTTGAAATTAAATGTCGCAAGTAATTAATACAAAAAAAATATCGCACGCTGGTTGTGGAACAGGCAGCAAAAAACAAAGAGTATAAGCGATGATTTTGAATTGGAAATTGTTTAGTTTACTTATCATGTTTTTTTCGAATTTTTGTTTAAAATTAAATGTCGCAAGTAATTAATACATAAAAAATATCGCACGCTGGTTGCGAAACAGGCAGCAAGAAACAAAAAGAGTATAAGCGATGATGCTGAATTGGAAATTGTTTAATTTACTTATCTTTTTTTTCGAATGTGTTTGAAATGAAATGTAAAAATATCACGTGCTGGTTGTTGGAGCAGGCAGCAAGAAACAAAAAGAGTATAAGCGATGATGCTGAATTGGACATTGTTTAGTTTACTTATCATTTTTTTTTCGAATTTTTGTTTAAAATTAAATGTCGCAAGTAATTAATACATAAAAAATATCGCACGCTGGTTGCGAAACAGGCAGCAAGAAACAAAAAGAGTTAAAGCGATGATGCTGAATGGGAAAACTGTTTAGTTTACTTATCATTAAGTTTAAAATGCATTACGCTAAATAAAGTGATTAAGTTGCAGCTGCTCGTATAGTTTGCAAATAATGCGAATAAATTATCTTGTTTAATTAGCCAGTGCATGGGAAAAATTAAGGCTTTTGTTTATTGGAAAATTAACTATTTACTCATCTTGCTCTTGTATTTATTATAAATAAAGTATAGTATAGATAACAAGTAAACAACAAAAGACATAATTACATTATCATCACTTAATGGATTTTTATTTATGATATTTATATTTATGATTATTAAAAATTAATTAAAGATATAAAATTTTTACAAGGGTAATCAATTTCTGGGATTAAAGTAGAATTTACGATAGATAGGGTTACCTGATGTCCTACTTTGCTTGGGATAGTGATATACATAGATAGCTTGTCCTTTATTGAAAGCAGTCGCTTAAAATTCTCCACATTCGACATTGTTTTTCAAAAGTATCACACATTGAGCATGTTTGTTATTGTGTTACAAATACTATAGGTATAGATACGAGTAGATAAACCAATTTACGAAAAATAACGTTTTTTGTGAATAAATGTAATGTAAATTTAGTGAAAAAACAGTAAAATTTAGTGAAGGAGACTATAAAAGACTGAAAAAACAGTGAAATTTAGTGAAAAAGACTAAAAAACAGTGAAATTTGGAGAGAAAAACAGCAAAATTTAGTGAAAAAATAGTGAAGTTTAGTGAAAAAGACTAAAAAAAAGACTGAAAAAAACAGTGAAATTTAGTGAAAAAGACTGAAAAAATAATAAAATTTAATGAAAAAGACTAAAAAAGACTAAAAAAGCAGTGAAGTTTAGTGAGGCTCAATTTTTAGCACATAATTTGTATATTGTCTTTAAAAAGGACAATCTACATTTGTTGTTGAAGAGCGTAAACATATATTAAATTCGTAAAACAATGTAATACTCCTAATATTCATGGATATATTTCGTGTTTAATTTAGCACATTTCATGTTTTGTTAAATATCAAATAAAATATAGGCACCTGTAGTAAATATTAAATTAATCCCCCAATGTATGCGTCTCATTGGGATACAATCTGTTACAATTTCAGGTGGATTTCAATAACAACACAAGTTTTTGTGACTTTTTCTCTTTCTTTCTTATTACGCTTTTCATTTATTAATTTGTTCTTATAAAAATAACATCAATTTTAGCCGCCGCCTCCTGGCGATAATTAAATATTTTCATTTGATGGAAAATAATAAATTAGCCGCACTTCTTTATTTTTAGGAGATATAAATTGGTCGACTAAACTTAGCTAGATGTAATATTACGTAATTCGATTAGTTATAAATAATAAATAATTATTTTCGCTATTAAATCAATCTTCTACTTAGAAACTGTCTTTTAAAAATATACTTCTATGTAATTATAGATTGAATAAGTCACCAAAAAGAGTTTTTGAACGACAATCAACAGAAAAACGACGAATATTAATTGTGATTTCATAATGTTGTGGTAATTAGATAGGCGATTCGGCAATGTTATCAAATTTCATTCTATTTGTTCACGATGAGCGAAAATAAATACAAAAAAGTACGTATGCCCGTTCGAATATGAAATTTAATCGTAATGCGATTAGTTATAAATAATAATTAATTATTTTCGCTATTAACTTTTACTTAGAAACTGTCTTGTAAAAATATATTCTATGATTGAATAAGTCAAGAAAAAAAGACTTTGAACGACAATCAACAGAAAAACAACGAATATTAACTGTAATTTCATATTGTTGTGGTAATTAGATGGTGGAGTCCATAATGCTATTTTTAAATCAAATTTGTTTACCTTGATGATGCGCAAAAAAATACAAAACCGTACGTATATGAATATGATATTTAACTGCGATCCTTCACAAATCATTGTGTTTTTGTATTGTATTATCCACCCGATTGATACGAAATTATTGTTTGTGAATTTCAACCTTCACATTTTTCGACAAATGTTCTTCATTTATTTTTTTACTTCAAAACTTTTATTAAATTTCACAAAAATTCATAAATAAGACTTGTGATTTGGCAACGTTCCAATCAAAATTAATTATTACAATTTGGTAGAAAATGAGAGTGTATTAATTGTTTTATTACTAAATTTCCTTTATTGCAACATAGCGTTTTGATCAAAAAATTTTAACATCGGTTCTATCAAAAAACGAAAACTCTTTTATTGGTAAGCACAGTAATTAAGTTGTTTCATGTCGATTTAATAAATTGTTGCGCAAATAAATTTAACAATAGTTTTTATTTTTCGAATCTACAAAAAGTGTATCGGAACAGAAAACTACATTCAAATTCAAGTTCCAAAACTAATTACGATTTACTTGACAGTCTCTGATGAATGTCAATGTAATTTATTACCACACATTACTTTATTGGCCATTAGTATAGATTTGTCTTTAATAGGCCATCAGCATTAGGCAAATGGATGAGTTCGTTTAGAAAGTGGCCTAAGTGTATTTGTTTCTAAGCAATTTGATTTGTAAGCTAATTATAAATTTAAGAAAATTTAGCGTGTTTTAAAATAGTTAACATTAACTACTCAATTTCCATTACATCTTGTACAAATTAATATGAAATCTCATTTTTCCAATAAACTTACTTACACAATTCTCAAAAATAAGGGGTCTAAACCAACAGTAGTGGGCAACCTGCGACCCACTGCCAATTGAGATCCTCTCAAAACCGTACCATTCAGTCTACGTAATAATATTCTTTTGCGTTTATCTAACAAATTGTATACTTTTCTAGCAATCTTTGTTCGTTTTGCATTAAAATTTCTCATATGTAAATATTTGTAACAATATTTCCAGAATTATTTCATAAAATACGATAAAAAATCAAAATTGATATAAAAATTGCGTAATTTTAACAAAAAGATGCAAAAAATGGAAATCTGGCATTATTTTCTACAAATTTTAGATGTTTAGTGTTTTTTTACGTTTTTTATCAAAACGTCCTAAATTACCAACCCCTAGCCTAAACTATACTTTTATATTTATAGCTTTTATCAATTATATTCAGGTAATATCTATTTTTATTTACTTTCCACTATACTTTCTTAAATGTATCTAATTGTAACAACATCCTTTACAAAAACATGCAAACAATATGCAAATATAACATTTTTTCAACAAATTTTAGATTTTTTGAGTGATTTTCTACGTTTTTCATCAAATTATACTGGCTCCTGGCCTAAACTATATCTATATATTTATAACTTTTATCAACTATATTCAGGTAATACCTCTTCCCCTATTCCCGTCAACATATTGAAACTAGTTGACGTATATTTCGCTTTCAAAACACCGTTATCAACACACAAAATTATTGTGAAAACTTCACCTCACAGTATGAAACTCTATTCTTAGATTTTCAAAGGTAGGTAACTTTATTTTGAGGGAGTTTTAGTTATATTATATAAAACTTACAGATCGATTTTCACTGAAACCTCAACGATGGATAAAATCCACAACGCAAATTAATGGTTGATTATCGTAGAACTTAAAAGCTACAGTAGGTAGATACCTAATTGATTTATCGTTTTTTGAAAAAGGAATATAGAAAATCGACATCCAGACATTCACTTTAATAGCATGAAAGTGTATAAAACAGTATATTTTAGACGACTTTTTATCAAAAATACGAAATATGAATAATGAATGAATAATTAGATAGATAATACATACATATCAACTACCGCCACAGTTTGGTATGGAATAAATGTCAGATTTCATATGTATTTTAATTCATTGAATTTAAAATTGAAATCTAATGCAAAAAAACATAAAAAGCATACTGGAATTTTCATCTTGCTTTAATTACTAAATGCAGAGTTAATATTCCCGGCAATAGTTTAAGAAAAATTGTCATAAAGATCAATAAAAATAGAACATATCAATGAAATCAGATGAGTATTACATACATATCAACTGCAACCACAGTTTGGAATAGAATAAATGTCAGATTTCACATTTCTTCAAATGTTTTTTAATGCATTGCATTTAAAATTGAAAAGCTCACGACATTATTATAACCAATGCAACGTTTTTATATAATTTTCATAAAAAATAGAAATCTAATGCAAATAAAGCATGAAAAGCATACTAAATATAGAAACTACACACAAGACATCCACTTTAATCACAGCAAGGTGTTTCAACAATAGATTTTAGACCAGTTTTCATCAAAAATACATAATATCATTTCTATAAATAGTTTAAGAAAAATTTCTATAAAAATCAATAAAAATAAAACATATCAATGAAATAAATGTCAGATTTCGCATTTCTTCATATGTTTTTCAATACATTGAATTTAAAATTGAAAAACTCACGACATTATTACAATCAATGCCGAGTTTTTATATAATTTTCATAAAAAATAGAGATCTAATGCAAAAAAAGCACGAAAAAAGCATACCGAAATTTTCATTCTGCTTTAATTACTAAATGCAGAGTTAATATTCCCGCGCACATAGGACGCCGCCGTTTTTACGGTAATTTTCGTTTTTAATCCTATAATGTTCATTATTGCGAGTGGTTTTCACAAACATTTTCTAATAAATTTTTAATATGTACGCAGAAATTTGCGGATTCTTATCATCAAACTTGAATAATATATAAGGTAAACAAATTTTTACTTAATAATTTAAATGAAATCTGATAATTACAACTCATCTAATTGTAAAATGTAAAATACTGCGAGCATCAAGCGATATTTTTATAAAAATCTAACTTTGATATGTTTTTTTAACGGGCACGTCGAAATATTTCAAGATTTCATAATTAATTAAGAGTACAATATTGTTGTACATCATTTGCAAGATATTATTGCGTATTTTTGAGTTTACAGGAAACAAAATTGACCACTACTAAGGTAAACAGTGCAAATTCTACACAATTTTATATGTATACTTATGATTTAGTTGACGCCAGTGCTTATTTTATACGAAATAAGATTTAAAAAACTAATTGACATGCCGTATTCGCTAAATGCTTTGTTAAATGATACAAATCTTTGTTTCAAGTCAATGGAGTTAGTCAAGTGATGTGAGAACATTTCTTCCCTATCTAAAAAGATTGTCATCTACTGACTTAAAATATAAATCCGAATTATTAAAAATAACCTGCAAATACAACTTAAGATAATAAAATCCATGTGTTAAAGTAAAAGGTATTTTTTTTAAACAAAATTCGTAATAACAATAAGATAATTCATAGCATGATGAACCCCCGCTAGTTTTTAACATGCCTTTGACCTACACCAATAACAAATAAATGTTTTACATCATTTTACATCACTAAAAATATATGTTTATTTGAAAAATATGAAAAAAAAAACAACATTGCGTATATGTGCATGCATGTGTGACGCGAATACAATTCACATTTCCATTTAATCATATAAACACGGCAATCATTTTTAACAATTTTAATATATATGCGCAATTTGCTTGATTAATTAAATGTACAAAGTTGTTTACCTATACACACATAATATAAATTGATTGATATGTATTTCAATTTGATACTAAATTATTTTTGATTGTTATAATCCGATTACTGGCTCGCTGAGGCTACACAACATTGACAACACAACGTCGAAATTATTGATTTTGCGTATATGTGTGCGATACTAAGCAAATTTTGATATCCAATTAATTGCATGGCTGCATGAATGGATGGAGTGTTGCTTTTTATTATTATTTGATGCTTGACGTATTGTTGAAGTGAAACATTTAAACTTTAATGTACGAGTTATGAACATTTATGGATTTGAATCCGAAAAGTCGACAGGTAAAAATTACACGAACAAAATTTCGTGTGCGGGTTTAAAACTATATTCAAAACTCAGGGTTTCTGTAACGTTGTCTATACGTTTAGTCCGTTTAATTTATGTGTGTTTCAAATTCAGCTGGAAGAATCATCGATGCATGTGTGATTTAAATCAATGATTTTTTTTAATCAATGCGATTTAAATCAAATGATTTTAATCATTCCAACCCTGACAAAACGTGATAGTAATGGGTCTTATTTCACGTTTTTAGATGAATTTCGCTCGCATACACTTCTCTTTATTAACTTTGCGAGCAATACTAAGCAAATTTTGATATCCAATTAATTGCATATAAATAGATGGAGTGTTTTTTTATTATTTTGCGCTCGACGCATTGTTGTAGTGAAACGTTTAAAGTTTGATGCGATTTCCGAAGAAATGACTTGGGGCTCTTGTTTTTATTATTTAAAACCCTTAAAGTGTTTATTGGAATGCGAATTAGGTATGCCTATGGAAGATACAGAAGTTTGCATTAGAAGTCTAGACTGCCAAACGATTAACACTATAAAACAAAAATTGGAGGATGGTCAATAAAGCAGCTTGCTGGATCTTGAATTATAACAAGTTTTGATTGATTAAAAATCAAATTCAAAGAAATCTTATTTCAATGAATGAACACGCACATGACTGTAACGTAGTGGTGTGATTAGTTTCATTGGGAAATACTAGTTCTGATACATCGTGCGGTTTTAGTATCTTCCCACTGATTCCCAATCTACTGGCATGTGAAAATTATAAGGAAATAATAAACGCAACAACTTAATTTTGAAGATAAGTTAATAAAATACATAGTTACTTTGTTTAAGAATCGAAATTACAAGATATTTTAATGCTAAATGTAAGTTTTTGGCAAACACGTGTGTTAAAAACCGAATCCAATCAAAATCAAGCATAAAAATTTGAGCGTTTTTATTATTTTGAGCTCGACGCGTTGTTGAATAGTGAAAGGTTTAAACTTTAAAGTGGCGCCCGATGTATGATTTATGGACTTTGGCAGAAATGCGCTGATGGAAATTTGAATCTGAAAACGTCGACAGGTAAAAATTTTATTCGAATGAAATTACGTGTACATGATTAAAACGTTTCACAGTTTATTACAAAGACAATACAAAAGCGAAATCCTTACAAATATTAGTTACAAGGTATAAAAAATATTCTTAGTAGATATTATAATGAGAAATATAAGGTTAAAGAAAATAAGAAATATTATAGATGATTATTTATTTTTATGCATTTTTGAAGAGGTCGAAATTGAGCAATTTGCAATAAAATTTTTCTTTATTGGGATGTAATTTTTTCGTCCGTTTTTCCGTTTCCTCAGCAAATATAAAACACTTAAAAATCCATAAAATTTATTAAAAAACCATGAATCATTAAGTGTATAAGGTTTATTTTATCGTGAAATGTGAGAGCGCATAAAAAAGGAAAATCTATTTTTTCACCAAATGGCCAAATTAAACACGAAAAATGTTTTTTTTTTCGTTGTATATAAGCTACTTATTTACGGTAGTTAAAAATTAAAATCAATTGTTGGAATGAAATTATTCAAAAAAATGCCAGAGAGCTTTGATGTGTAAGGTCTTCACACAATGGTCGCATTAACCATCCTCTATAATACCGTCTATTCTCTGAGTCTTACAGCTTAATTTGTAACAATGACGCACATTTCATTAATCGAATTTCGTTTTGGGATGGATGGATGGATGCTTCACGTTCGACGCCCCTCAAAAATTTACATCGCATCCAATTTAAAACGGATAAAAAGAACACAGACGTGAAACAAGGGCCATCACCAGCACGTTTTGCATATAGGTAGTTTTAATCTCGCACATGAAAATTTTTACCTGCGTCGACGTTCGGATTCAAATTTCCATCAGCGCACTTCTGTCACAACGTCCATAAATCGTACACAGGACGTTGCTTTAAAGTTTAAACGTTTCACTTCAACAATGCGTTGAGCGCAAATAAAAAAAAAAACGCTCAAATTTTTATGCTTGATTTTGATTGGATTCGCTTTTTAACACACGTGTTTGCCAAAAACTTAGCATTAAAATACCATGCAATTTCGATGCTTAAACAAAGTAACTATTTATTTTGTTAATTTACCCTCCTATTAGACGTTATCTTCAAAATTAAGTCGTTGCGTTTATTATTTCCTTATACTGTACACATGCCAGTAGATTGGGAATCAATGGGAAGATACTAAAACCGCACGATGTATCAGAACTAGTATTTCCCAATGAAACTAATCACACCACTACGTTACAGTCATGTGCGTGTTCATTCATTGAAATACGATTTCTTTGAATTTGATTTTTAATCAATCAAAACTTGTTATAATTCAAGATCCAGCAAGCTGCTTTATTGACCATCCTCCAATTTTTGTTTTATTGTGTTAACCGTTTTGGCAATGTAGACTTCCAATGCAAACTTCTGTATCCCTAATTAGGATTCTAATCAACACTTTAAGACTTTAAAATAATAAAAATAAGAGTTCCCAAGTCATTTCTGGTTTATTTAAACCTTTTCAAATTCAAATTCAAACAAATTATCTACTGCTCAACTATCTACTAATTGTAAGTGGCATATTCAGTTAAGCAACAAAATGACATATAGTAAAACAAAAAATCCATTCGAATCAATAAATAATCAGCGCAAATTGTTTTGACATTGTGCATGAAAAATTCAGTGCGACAAAAAAGCGACAACCAACACATACTGACAGCGCGCAAACTTTCTAATTATTTAATTACGATTTTAATAAAAATTGCAAACGCAGCAGCAGCGGCAGCGGCCAAAGCGCATCGCGCGCGCTTTTTTTATAATTCATAACGGCACTTAGCCGAAGAAGAAAACAAACTTTCCTCTCCTCCCCTTCGAAACAAAATCACTTAGCGCACAGTCGCTATTTTTGCGCTCGCAAACAAATTGTGGCAATTAATCGCGCAACAACATGATGCTCAATCCGCACTAAAAAGTGGCGCATTTTTTAAAATATTTGTTAGGAAGAGATAAATTTAATCGATTTTTATGACAATTTATACTAAATTTCTAATCAATTATAATATTTTTCATATTATTTAAGAAAGTTGTATATTTTTGCGCTTGCAAACAAATTGCGGCAATTAATCGTGCAACAACATGATGCTCAATAAGCACTAAAAACTGGCGCATTTTTTAAAATATTTTTTAGGAAGAGATAAACTTAATCGATTTTTATGACAATTTATAATAAACTTCTAATCAATTACAATATTTTTTACATTATTTAAGAAAGTTGTATATTTTTGCGCTTGCAAACAAATTGCGGCAATTAATCGCGCAATGCAACAACATGATGATGCTCAATCCGCACTAATCCGCAACAGCAACAGCAGCGTACTTACACGATTATTTTTCCGGAGTGTGCGAAAAGTTGTGACGACGATGGAGGATTTCAATTAGCGCGGCGCACGACACTTTACAACTGAACGGTAACGTGCTTGACGACTCGGTCGACGACGACTAACGGTTGCACACATAATGGATATCTGTGACTAATCCGTCCGCGCGTGTATTATATGTAGGTATGTGTCATCACATCGAGTGACCGACAAAAAGTGAAAATGTTTTCAATTTCATCTAATTCATATTGCATGCATTCATACGTGGACGGTCCGAAAAGTTTGTAGCCGTAATTTTTATTGCAGCTCCAAATTATCTTTTAACATCAACAAGTCATCTTAAACCACAAATTTTTGATGGATTTTTCTTTGCGCAGGAAATTTTTGCGACTTTCTTCTTTGATTTTTCTTTGATTTCCGACATTTTTCTTCAAAATATTTAAGGATTTTCATTAAAATTAATCAAAACTATGTTCTTCTTCATCTTTGAATAATAATGATGAAAGTCGCTAAATATTTGATGGAAAAAGCCGAAAATCAAAGAAAACCGTAGAAATTTTCTGTGCAAAGAAAATCTATCAAAAAAAATGTTTGGTTCAAGTGGACGTGATGATGCTAAAAATAATTTGGGGCTGCGCTAAAAATTATATTAAAAAAACGCTAGAAACTTTTCAGCCCAGCCACGTATAGTATTGAAAACATTTGCGCAGCATGTCATCATCATCATCATCGTTTGTTGTAATTTTTTTTGTTCTCGCAAATTTCAGCTGCTTATTAAAATAGAACGAACGCTGTGAGCCAGCTAGAAAATATATAAGTTTGCCGACATCGTCGTATCGTATCGAGCTAGCTAATTAAGCTATTAATTAATTAATACGTCGATTTCCTTGTTCTTTG
>JARJDW010008608.1:0-10590 GCA_030264715.1 Adinopsis sp. GC000173 | reverse complement strand
AATTCTAAAAGTAAAATCTGTAAAATTGAAATAAAATACAATTAAAAATCCGGTATTATCTGTTGTTTTGATATATAAACACTTAAAATACATTACAATTATAATCCTTAATAAAAATACGAGTTTTAAAGCAGGCCTTGTCGTTTTAAATCTTCGTACGTTTTTCGATTAACGACATTGCCTTGCGAATCTTCATACTCTTCCTCAGTCTCCGGTTGCCATCTCTCTGCTTGCTTTTGTACCTTCAACTTTTCCCACACTGAAAACAGAAATTCTTACCTATTAAAAATTCCTAGCGTAATGAAACGTAATTCTATAATTATGTATATGATTAATTAACCGTGAATCATATAATTCTGATTACGGTGGTACACAAGTCTCTCTGAACGCCGTAAAGCCTGATCTAGTGACCTTAGAAACGAAGGTATAAAAATTATGAAGATTATATTGACATCTGAATAGGAGTGTATAAATATTTTGTCAATTGTTATTTAATATCAGGTGGGTAATAACAGTTACTACCGGTAATATCAACAAAAATGACGTATAAGTAATAACAAGTTAAAAGTAACTGCTATTTCAAAATAACAGTTGCTACCGACAGTAACTTAACAAAAAATGTTGGGGCCCGCCCCCCGCAAGATAAATTTTTGGGAGCCCTTACAAATCATAGAATAATACAGTATGAAGCCCCTTCTCCGGCCGGGACCCATCCGCAACTCGGTCCCTAGTATTACGCTGCTGCCTGCTGATAATCTTCATCGAAAATAACATCTAAGAAATAACAAGTTAAACATAACTGTTATTTTTAAATAAGTTACTACTGCTAATGTCAAAGTAAATAACGAATTAGTCATTAACAGGATAAAAATAGCTGTTATTTGTTAATAACAGTTTCTAATGCTAATGACAACGAATATCAATCAACAGTTATTCAAAAAATATTACGATGTTGCCAATAACAAAGCTAAAAGAAATATTATAAGAAAATAAGTTACATTTAACACGCCAGGTTGTACGGCACTAGTTTACCATTTACCTCGGCAAATTAAATGCCATGCTCGGCATTAAAAGTACCACCTTATTGCCTCAATACATACATATTATACAATTGTATAATGCACACAGATATAATGCTTTATATGTGCAGAATATCATCATCTGAACACATACCATGTATTAGCTGTCCACGATATATTATCAAAATGATAACATTATTTGCAACTAAATATTTTTAACATCAATAACTGATAGCAACCACTACTGTTTATTAGCAGTTCAAAAATAACAAGTTGCTAAATAATAACACATAATATTAAGACGTGATCTAATTATTTCAAGACAACGATAAAATTTTAAAGGCAGTTACTTACAAGCGAGTGCATCCTCAATTTGTGTGACATTGGCAAAATGCGCTGTATTTGGAATTCCCAAACATCGCATTCCATGCGCATGCCGCCACTCGGCGAAATGTCGCTGAAACGCTTTCGGACCTTTGTACACATAGTTACCACAGATCTCGCAATTGTAGCTAATGTTCAAGCCGTGCAGTTTATACAGCCAGTACGGTATCGGTTTGCCATCCCAGCCAAGCGGTAAATTTTTTGGATTATACGGCACATCATCGCTATCATCCTCAATACTCTCTTCCTCGCTCTCTTCATTCTCGCTGTCATCGCGTTCGCCGTCAGTGCGCGCCTGTTTGCGTTGTACATTCTCTTTGGTGGCTGCACGCTGGGCGGAAACAATTTCAGCTAGTCGATAGACCTGCGCTTCGAGGCAAGCTAATTCGCGATGACGCAACTGTTCCTTTTCTTTACTAGCACGACCAGCTTTATTTTTCGCCAGCAGCGAGGGATCTAGCGATGTCAAGCCCTTCGTAGAGAATAAGCGCTGTGCGCGTTCCTCTAGCGTTCCACCGCATTTTAAGCCCAACGCCATTAGAGCGGATTTTAGACGATCGAGTCCTAGGGAGGCCAATTCTTCCCAACTTGAGAACGCCGATAATTCAAGATGTGCGCCTACGTTTGCTAATGCAGATCCAGTCTCTTTCTATAAGCAATAAAAATACCATTGAGTCACCAGTAAAGAAGTAATAAATAATTATTTAACATTTATGACTTTTCTTTCACAAATTTTTATTATTATGAATCGAGTGTAAGAATGCATAGTCAGAATGTCTCGGAAGAGAGATGTAACTGAGGGCAGATCAAATAAAAAAATGCTGATTAAATGGTTTGCAACTTTTTTGTATCTCCTACCCTCTATTTTTGAAATAATCATTAGGCTCCCACAATTTCCGTAACAGTTTTATTTTATAAATGCAGGGTGCTTCATAAAGTACAAGAAAATTTAATAAATTTAAAGAAATTTTCCCCAAAGTTGAGTACACTTCCTTGTAATAAACTTGCGCCCCTTTGAAGCGTATTTAGATTAGAAATCACTGCCTATGTATTACTCCTATAATTCACTACTACAGCTATGAGACAATATTCTCTTCAAATAGTTTCATTTTGATAAAATTAAAACTTTTGAAAATTATGAAAGTCGAATCTTCAGTCAATAAAAATAAGAAGTGTGAAACAAAAACTATAAAGTTTAATTTGTTATTACCTATTTACCGAGTTTCGACCGGCTCAACTTTTCACAAATAAATACAATATAGGCAACAAAAGTTACACGAACAATTTCAACCTTGCTAATTGGTCAAAACGATAAAGTTCAATGTAGTCCAATACATTGTTTTAAAAGTTCTGCATGTCAAAATCGTAGTTATTAAAATAAACAATTTTAGAAATTCAGCAACAATAAATTAAACTTCCTCTATAAGGAGCATGATTTATCATAAGAATTTCTACTCGTTATATGAATCATTATTGTATTGTATATTCAAATTATTTGTTTTTCGGAAAGTAAACATATAAAATTGTTCAAATTTTGAAAAAAATTTACATTTACACTTATGTTTAATATAAAAGCTCTTGTCTACAGACATAATGGCTGAAAATACTTTCTAATACTTTGTTTTGTGCGAAAATTCACAAAAACTCCAATTCCACCTTACTTAATATAAATGAAATAAGAATATTCAATTAATAAACAAACAGCTATATATGATCAATTTAAAAACAGTTTTTTTTGATTTGATAATTATCGATAATTTGCGGAAACTTAACTTCCGTTAAACCTAGGCTGAGCACCCCGGCCCTTAATATGTACACAATTTTACGAAAACGCAATCGTATTATCATTGAATAAATTGAAAGCGCAAAACGCTACGTCCCATTAGGATGATACTCCTTAATCGAAACAAAAAACATGTTTTCGCGCATTGAACCTGTTGCAAATTCAACTTTCAGAAATGTTATAACGTTTAAATACTATTACCCTTTAAGCCAAGAAGCTACAAATGTTAATTATGAAAGCAAATTGAATTGACCTAATTCTTCATGCAACTCATCGCTTGCTATGGGAATCATTTTATTTTACTCATTATGCAAATCAATTGTTATACGTTTGAATGTAATCGACTGTAATCATTAATTCAAGTTACTTACTGGCCATCCGGGAATATTTCCACTATCCCATTGCAGTAAAACAACATCACTTTCCTTTTGTAGGTCATTATCCACGTCCATCAACGGTTTAATACGCTGAACGAACCATGTGAGATACTCTATTACAGACAATAAATATCTTCTATATTCGCCAGTCTTTCTATCTTTTGGAATATCGTACAATTGATCAAACATTCCCAAATAAGTGATGTAATCGACTTTCTACAAACAAAAGATATGAGTTTATTGTGTTTTATTTCACTTCTTTTATATATTTACCTCAATGCCTTTTAAATTGATGTACTTTTCGTAACATTCATGTAAATCTAAATATTTACCATAGCCTTCCTCGTCGGAGAATTCAACCAAATCTAAAAATGTATATTTGTTAAACTATATCATTTACGTTACTTGCAGATAGCATACTTGAATATTCCTCGCTTGGATTTTCTCGTGCTTTAGCTAATTCATCAAATTCAACCGACATCGGTACTGAAATCTGCAATTTAGACAATTTTTATTATAACTAAGAATAAATTTCTTTAAAAACACACAAAATGAAACAAAAGTTATATTAAACTTTGTATCTACTTAGCAACTAATTACCTCATTAGGATGTTTGCGGTAAAAGTCCTTAATCTGCTTGAGACGGTTGTAAAATTCTTGAAATTCATTCGGGCCGGTGAGGGCTGCAACTTCAGCTTTACGTTGTCCATCCTTATCCTCATACAAATCAATCAAACGTTCAGTATCATCAACGTACTTGTCCAGTAAATATTTTAAGCGATGATCGGAATTAACTGTTTCGCGATACTGCACAAGAAATATAAAAAATATTTTTTTAGGTTATGTTTATTAACAATTTTACTTACTGTCGATTTTTTATGGAGGATTTCTTTAACCATTGCATCAATTAGACGCTCGCGTTCTTCATGATAACGACGCTGCTGTTCCAGTATCGTTTCCATTCTTAAAAATTAAGAAAATGTTTACGTTTTTAATACGTTGTGTTTGTTTGGGAAGGATTTTGCAACGCATTGCCAACTTAAAAAAATATAAAACTTAAGTTGGTAATGTGTTAAGAGTGTTAAGAGTAAATAATTGCTGCTTTCATTCCGGATTTAATTGAATGAACCGAAGTTGCTCGTTAAAGGAAAAAAGGTATATGTGATGTCATTGAAAGGAAAGAGGACATAAAATTGATTGTAATCAATTAATCACATGCAATGAAAATAATGCCATCGGATTTATATTCGCGTTTCAGCTTAATTATTACACAGTCCGCAATAAATTACTACATTAATTTGCAGCTCATTTGAATTTAAAATTGCTTGTTTGATAATCTAGTAACAAGGCGCGAAATTCAAAGTACAACACACCACAATTTGGTGGGAGACACATTCGATCGTGCAACAAGCAAATTGAATTAACAAATTAAATACAGCTAATTGGATTTCTCAACGTAGGCATTAAATTATGAAATAATTGAAGACAACGCTGGGACGGATGAATCATTCAATCAATCTATGCCGCGATGACGTTGAATAAAAAAACGCTAATCGAATTCATTTGTGTGTATACGAGGTGAGCTGCATATGCAAAGCCACCAGCAAAGTGAACTGATTGGTGTCGTCTTGTCGTTTGGGAATTTTCCCGAAAATATTTAGCGATCGTAAACAGCAACCCGATCATATCGCATAAAATCCAATCCGCGAACCGAAGTTCATTCGTAATCGTAAAACGTCATCGAATTGGGCGGAGTTGTGTTTGGTTGGGTTATTCAGCTGAACAAACGAACGAAACTGTCATTAGACTACACTTTTCTACATCATAATAAATATAACAAAACACTACTCTAGTCAGTTTTCTACGAGTCGTTACATCGTGTACACCATGAAACAATTGTACATTATTGCAACGCTATTAATTGGTGAGTAATTATCGCAGTGCATTACAATAAATATCGTATATATACGATAATAATGCATTCATGCGCTGTTTTTTTTTCGTGTGTGTGTGTTTTTGTGTGAATGTGAATTTACGAATTGGCACGGACCACGTCCAATTGGAAAACGATGTTAAAGGTTATGAATCTATGCATTAATTAATCCGATGATTAAATTTATCGTGTATGTGTGTGTGTATATGTACTTGAGTGATGTGTACTTTAACCTGCATCATTTTTTTCCAATTCCAAGGCTGCTGGTTAAAGATTAATTTTTCACATGATTCAAATTGGGCATTTTTTTTCTAATTATATTTTTATGGAGTGGTTTTAGAGGTCAGCACGTCGACAGCATTCAAAGTAGATGATGCTTTATTCATAAAAAGATTCCCATAGATTTATTTTCACTATTTCATGAATGGTAAATGAATTTTCTTTTTGTAGGTTGTGTCGTTTGTCAGTTTAGCAACACCGAGCTAGATTTTAGCAAGTTGAAGGCGCAATTACCGAACGGCATCGACTTCAACGAGAACTCGATACCGCAAAAGGAGGAAGTTGAGAAGATCCTGCGCGAGAAATGCGAAAAGAATGGTGGAGCGTCGGCCTACGATGATATTGCGGTAATTACTCAACCCTCACCTACAGGAAAACCATCATTAATTGCTGCATTTTCACTTTAATTACCAATCGCCAACGATTTGATCGTCGATAATTAATCGTGCTACCTTGAATTTTTCTGATTTAGCGCGATTCTCACTTTTTTTCTAATAATTCCATGTCTAAATTCTAATTCGAAAACTGGTTTATTAAAACGTCATTATTAATAAATTAGCAGCAGCAAATGCACGCAGCGTTTATTTAAACACGCTGTCATCATCACCGCTACTAATTCCGATTCCCCATTTTATTAATAGGGATGTGTTCATCACGTAATGTATGCTTGTTGTTGTTGTAGAATTCGCGCGATAAGGTCCAATCGTGCCTCGAACAGTACATCAACTCGACGGAGATCCTCGACGAGCTCGATGTGGCGAAGAACAGCGGCTCGATGGACGAGGTGTTCGGCAAGTACTGCAAGAAGCGGCCGGAGATCATCGGCTGCGTGCGCGGCGTCATAGATAAGGTCGAGCTATGCTTGGACAGCGAGGAAAAGGAAAATCTGAAGCTGTTGACGAATATCACCGACAGTTTGATCGATTTTATGTGCTTTAAGGACGGCGATCGGCTTGCTAGTGAGTAGTATTTACATTCAGCGGATGGATATGACGTGCAGCAATAATAATACAATGCGTTTGTTTATCTTGCAGTGTTTGTGGCTGAGGGCGGTTTCGAGTGTCTGCGCGATCAGAAAGACGGCATTCAGGATTGCGTGAATAAGACTTTGAGCGAGCAAATGCCTAAAGATATTTCCGTCACCAATCTGCCGATGCTCAAATGGAACATGGAACAATGCTCGTTAGTATTGACATTTTCTAAAATGAACTAAAAACACTACAGTAGGTCGAAAAATGAGCGTATTTGTTGACATATAACCTATAAAATTATTCAACAGCGCTTTAAATTTTTATGGCTTGCTGTAATGTCTGTTTGTTGAACCGTAAATGTACATAACAATAATCTGAAATCGATTTTTCTGCGTGTTGTAGAAGTATGCATGAGCTGCAACAGTGCACCGTTGCCGAATTGGAAAAGTGCAAAACGAATACGCCGGCGAACATCGTGGAGGCGCTGTTTAAGTTCATCAAGAAGGTGAGCCCGTGCAAGGACTACACACCGAGCCTGGCGATGAATCAGCGTAAGTTTGATGCTAATAATGATAATAATAGTTCAAACGTTAATGTAGCAAGCTTCGTATTACTAGCCACCGCATTCATCATAAAATTTCTACAATAGAAGTCGTTTCTTAATTATGCCAAACGATGCTGCAATTACGATACAATTTTTTAACGAATTCCACCGTTATGTTTTCACAACGAAACACAGTTAGGTGTAATTTGTAGCAAAACGCTGGCATATTTTCGAAGCGATTTCGTTTTATCTCAAAAACAAACAAATAAAAAAAATACAGAAAGACACAAGTGCGGTGCAATGTTGTTGTTGTTTGTTAAAAACGAAGATGTCATATTTTTGTATACTCTTTTTAACTGGAATTGCACTCACTCTCTATTAATTTATAGCTTTATACATATTCTTAAACTCTAGCCTACAAAATAAATACACAATGCAAAAAAAGATACCAAAAAATATATTATTGCATGATATTCTTTGTTTGATTATAATTATTTTGTAAATGATGTCTTGTGTGTTTATTATCAGCATAAATTACGTATCATAAAAATGCAAATGTTATTAAAAGAACACAAATTACTAAAAAAAAATATTAATAACAAAACAAACAAAAGTCATAAACTGGACCATTAACTTGGATGTATCACATGGTTGCAATATCAACGATACAAAACTGACAATTTTACTATAAAATCTGTGATTAATTTACTTATCGCCGTCGGATAATCGTCCAGTATATATAATTTTACTTTTTAAGATTTTTTACAGGTATATTGTGATATATTATTAATTGGTGTTTTATATATAATTAGATATTGAAATTTTTGTAATTATTGGTTGTAGTTTATATAATATATAAATAGATTATATAAATATTTTGTTTGCATTTTTATTTTATTTACTTTATTGTTGTTGTTTATTTCAATTTATACAGCATGGCTTTGTTTTTATAGAAAAAAATGGATCTATCCACTTCACTTTTTCATAATTTAACATTCTCTGTATGTACATACTTTTTTTTAACAATTTATTACATGGATGAGGTACTTAATTAGTGCTAATTTTTTAACTAGATCAGTGGCAAAGTGTTTATTTATTTTCACATTTCTAGTGTTTTCGTTTTATTTCCAAGTAAGTACATTACATCTATTTACATAGCTTTTTACTAATCATGTATGTGTACACGATGGGATGGTATTAACAAGTAACCTCTTTGCCATTGATCATTAGTTTTGTAGGCATAAAATACATCACACATCGTTTATGTTTTAGGCAACATCGATGCGGCGATACGTGTGCTAGATAAGGTGAAACGTTCGCAGCCAGTCGGCTTCTCGATGGTGGAGAGCTTTGAAGGGAAATGTCGAAAGTATGCGGGACCACAAGCCTATCGTGATCTAGAAGTATTACCACCCAACAACCGTTCCCAATTCAGCTAACACATTTTGCTCTGCTTCTAGAAATCAGTTAGCAATTTAAAGGACTGCGTGCAGACGCAGCTACGCAATCCGAAAGCGTGCGTACGCTTGCCGAGCGAGGTGAGAAACTGCACGAATCCGGTGATAAATAAGCTGCGAGTTTGTCTGCCGCCGCAAGAAAGCTACTTGACCAACTTCATTCACAGCTCGGTCGATTCGTTTTTGAAATACGTATGCGACAACAATGGCAAAAATTACAATCGTGAGTAATTTATTTAAATATTTGATATTTAATCTTAGATAAACTTGCGATATTAGCTATACATGGGTGTCTCTTAGGGTAGGACCATAGTGAAGTGCAGAACAACGCAATTTAAATAGGGAGAAAGGCATATTCCTGTTTCCGACTTAGGTTTTGGGTCGAATCACTTAGACTTAGAAGTAGAAAAGAATGATCTTAAACAGGCTTGATATAAAATGTAAACAACAAATGATATCGATGTCAAATGCAATCGACATAATTTTTTTTATTTTCCTACTTCTAACTCTAGGCACCCCGACCCAAAATCTAAAACGCAAAACCCGGTTTTGAAAGGGGAATATGCTCTTAGGTTTGCATTTATTGCTCCATTCTCTTTCGTTGCTTTCCGCTACATTATGTTCACACTGATTATTCGCAAAAAATGGATAACAGATGTTTTAAGGGATTTCCACACACCGACGCAGTTGCGGTTTGTTGTAACACGTGTTTCTTTATCGGTGTCTTCTCACCGAAGAATGAAACTTATCCTTGTATCACATTTTTATCGCTCATATCGCGTCTGTTGTCATATTCTTTGTGGCATATTGCTTATCCTATGTCGCGTTAGTGTGCACCAACACGACTTTATTCAGGGATGGGCAACGGTTTCTGAATGCCAAGCTTAATTTTTGATTGGGAATCGCAAAAACATAAAATAATATCGAGAGTCATGTAATTAGATGACGTATAAAACAAGGTGCAAATATTCTAGTTTGAAATTGTATTTTTTATATAGATAGTACATTTCCTTAATTAAGCTATTACATAACTTGTCAAATCACATAGTGCTTGGTTGGAGGTCACACTTAGTCTAGTTTTTTGGCATATTTTGGCATTTTTGGTCATTTTGCTCAAAAAACAGTTAAGCCTCGGTTACACGACGCTGGTTTACTAACCGCTAGCCGCTGCTTGCTGTTCGTGTGAACCTTTTTACACGCTGGTACCAGCACCAAACGAGCGATTTTAGCAGCGGCTAGTAGAGTTGGGGTGTCCTAACTTTGCCAGCGCTAGTTGCTTGATCAAGTGTCATACACGCTAGCAACAGCGTCATGTGAACCTTGTTTGTGTCACCAGCGCTATCATTTTAGATCACGTGGATATTGTTTTGACATTTTGACACAGTCTAACTTATAATTTTGGATAAAACTGACAGCAGCAGTCTGTCACGTGTGAACCCATCCAAGCGGGTGCTGGTAGCCAGCCGCTGGTGTTGCTAACAGAAAGCAGCCGCTAGCGGCTGGTAAACCAGCGTCGTGTGACCGAGGCTTTAGGGAGTTAGGTAAAAAAGGTTTTACGCCAAAAATTAGTTCATAAGGTGAATAACCGGTAGACGAATGAATGTGATTTTTATATGAAAACATGGCAAAAGGAATAAATTCGTCCCAGTCCGTCTGATTTTTTGTTAATGTAATGTTTCAAATAGTCTTTCAGTGTTAGGTGTGATCTTTCTAGGGCCCAGTTTGTTTGAGGGTGGTATGGCATTGCAAAAATTTGTTTTGTTTGGCATAATTTAGCTAAATTTTTAATTAATTTAGATGTAAATTCTGTTCCTTGGTCGGAGAGTATAGTTTTTGGAATTCC